>CAUYQG010228030.1:0-65849 GCA_963574415.1 Tarsius wallacei | reverse complement strand
GGGCTCGGTGGCTCAGCCTGTAATCCCGCGCCTTTGGGAGGCTGAGGTGAGTGGATTGCCTGAGCCCGCGGGTTCGAGACCTGCCTGGGCAAGCAAGACCTCATCTCTACAATAAATCAAAAAATTAGCCGGGCATGGTAGCGCGCGCCTGTAGTTCCAGCTCCTTGGAAGGCTGAGGTGGAAGGATCGCCGGAGCCCAGCAGGTCGAGGCTGCGGTGGCCGGGAGCGGCCACTGCACTCCAGTCTGGGCGACAGAGTGACACTCCAACTCAAAAAAAAAAAAAAAATTCTTTTTTGAAAATAATGTGCAGTTGAGAAATGTTTTAAATGTAAAGCAGAATAGCACAGGAGTTAATATTGTTAAAAGACAATTATGTGTTTCCTCTGTGGTAAATAATGTATATTTATGCAATCTGTTTGAAAATTGCTTCAAAAGTTAATGCATTTTTTCCAGACTGGGGCAATTTATAGATCGGTACAAGGAGACTAAACTATTTTGCAAGCAATGTAAAGTATTGAAAGCTTAATAAAATGTGAAAAGCTAGATGTGTTAAAGGTAGATACAGCAATCAAGAACTGAGGTGCAAGCTCAATTTAATAGGAAATCTGTAGTTAATAGTGTCTGTGAAATTTTGCAAGACTTTTGAAAATGAACATTCTGAGAAATTCTCAAGAAAAATAAAATATCAGCAAGATGGAAAAATAAGGAGTGTTGTTAAAATGTTTGAATGGTAAATGAAAAGGCAATTGATGTTTTTAAACATCCCACTATAAGAAACTTGTCAACAAAGACTGACAAAAAATAGTGACAGTCATGAAACTCAAAGAACAAGGTTGAACTTAAGAAGAATCATTAAATGTATCAGGGAGGAATGATTGAACTGTTTTGATTTTTTTTTTTTCTTTTTTTTGAGTTGGAGTCTCACTCTGTCGCCCAGACTGGAGTGCAGTGGCCGCTCCTGGCCACTGCAGCCTTGACCTGCTGGGCTCTGGAGATCCTTCCGCCACAGCCTTCCAAGTAGCTGTAACTACAGGCGCGCGCTACCATGCCCAGCTAATTTTTTGATTTATTGTAGAAATGAGGTCTCACCAAGTTGCCCAGGCGGGTCTCGAACCCATGGGCTCAGGCAATCCACTCACCTCAGCCTCCCAAGGTGTGGGATTACAGGCTGAGCCACCGAACCCGGCTTGTTTTGATTTTTAAAAAAGGCTGACCATAAAATATCTTGAAGCATTTTAATGTGCATAGATGTTTACTGTTTACACTGGCAAAATGTGACAGATAGAATGAGGTAAAGTTGTCTGTGAGAGAGTAGAGGGAAGTGATTTACAGAAGAATTTTAATAGATTATTTAAAATAGTTTAGTTAAAATATTGTATATTTTAATTACAAAATGTTTCTCTTACCTAAATATCAGGTAAAGTTTGTTCTATGAATTATTTTCTATATTTATTTCCACCTATTTAGAATTCTTGCATTTTTAACAAGGGGCTCCAAGGGCATTGCTTTATTGGGTGAATAACTATTTACATTATTAATAGGACAGGCTCTGGGAAATACTCTGTTAGTTCCATTAAAAAACCCACTCAAACAGGTTTTTTTTTTCCCTAAGCCTAGAATATATATTGCTTTCTTCTCCTTTGCTTTCTGTATTTTAATGGAATAAAATGACCTCTTAGAGTTTATTCTATATAAAGTTTTCCCTTAGGGTCAGACACTCATGCTTGTAATCCCTATTTTGGGAGGCCAAGGCTGGAAGATTCCCTTGAGACCAGGAGTTTGAGACCAACTTGGGCAACATAGTGAGACCTTGTCTCTACAATAAATAAATAAAACAAAGTTTCCTTTAAAGACTCAGATGTTACTTTCTGTAAACTATGATTTATTATTGTTTGTATTATATGCATCTTCTCCTTATCTCGCAGAAAATTTACATTATTTTTATCATAATAGATGAAGTCCTTTAATCTAGGAATGATATTTTCTTAATCTATATTTTTAAATCCCAAACTTAAGCTAATAAATTATATATTTCAAATAAATTTATGACCTGCTGCAGAAAATGGTGTGTTAAATGCCAAAATTTATGAGTGTTACTGTTATTAGATAGAATTTGATTATAGTGTTGTGATATGACCTAACTTTTAATATTTATCATACAATTGAAACATAGAGTGGTAAAATGTTAAGCTTATAGTTTCCCGGCTATTTGCAGAAAAGTAGGCTCAAGGACTTTATATAGTACAATTATATCATTACAAAAAGGTCTAGAGTATCAAGAAATGTAAACAATGCATAAGAAGGAGAAATATCAGATAATAACATTTCCCCTTAGATGACATATTTCAAAATGAAAATGTTTGGAAGAAAAATACAATTTGATCATTAGTTTCTAAGTGAATCGGTGATGTGTGTGTGTATATGTGTTCATGCATGTTGTTTTGGAAGAGAAGTTGAAGTAAAATATGACATGACACTAAAAATACTAGTATTTACTGGGAAGTAGAAAAATATTATAATAAATATCTGATGATTAAGATGCTATGTAAGAGCTCAACTACAAACACTGGCTTTCTAGGAGCTTACAATTTGAAAATCCTGAAGTAACAGATTTTCAAATTGAATACTCATCAATGTAGAATCAAAAAGTATCTACAGAAAATGTATCCCACCCCTTTGTTTCACAAAGAAAAAAGATGAAGGTCAGAGAAAAAGTAAAATACTTTAAGAAAACTCCATAGTTAATTTCTGACGAAGATGGGAGTTGAACATTTGTTGCCCTGTACCTCTCAACATGCAAAGCAAGATGTATGCTATAGGTTGAAATGAAAACTGACAAGTACAACTTTGAAATTAATTCTGTCACTAAAGGACTTTCTTAGGCGCTACAAAGGTGATTCTGATCACTGGATTGGACTGAAGATGATTAACAATCAAACAGGAAACTGGGTAGATGGAACCAAGTTTGTCAATTGGTGAGTTTCTTTTTTTCTAGGATTATTTAAATTTAGATGCAACTTTCTCTAGGATCTGTGCTTTAGCTTAATTTCTTTAGAGCCCAAGATCTGTGTGCATATTAGAGAGATGGAGTGAGGATTGAATCATTGATTAAGATTTGTTCCCAAGAGTCAGCCATAAAAGTTGGAAATTAAGATATAAGGGGACAGAACTACTAGTTGACTATTTTGAAAATAATGGCCTGAGATTTATATACATGGCTCCCCACAGATTAAACTTTTGCCCGATTTGAAACTTAACTAATTCTCTAGTTAAGTTTGTGGTGTATCTTACAGTTCAGGGTCAACTTAATGTTCATTTAACCTGGTTTTATTTGCAGTTGCAATTTGTCCTGGGTTTCATATCTTCAGTGTTATAATGTGTAAAAACTGCATACACACCCTGAATGGTGACTTCCAGTCATTTAGCCATTTAGTTTATATTAGAGTTTCTCAATAGCAGTACTATTGACCTTTTTTGTACTGAATACTTCTATGCTGTGAAAAAGAGGCATATTTTTTGAGCATTGTAGAATGTTAGCAGCATTGTGGGCTTCTACCCATTAGGTGATAGTAACTATTCATCCCATTCAACCACTGCCTCCACTTATGACAATCAAAAATATCTCTAAATATTGCCACGTGTCCCAAGGAGGAGAAGCAAAATCACCCCTAATTAAGAACATTGGTTTACATGGACTACTAACTCCACCGATTACATGTGGATTATATTACACTAATCTAATGTCGGTAACAAATACAAATTCTTGGAAGAGAGACTCTTTTGGTCCAACTTAGTATTGGTATCTCAAACTTAGCAAGAGAGGACTGTGTCACAGTACATCTTTTCAAGACTTTACACAGATAGGATTTTTGTTTAAAGGTGTCACTAGACAAGGAAAAAAGTACATGATTCCCTCATATATGATGGTTAATCCCTTTATTGCAGGTTTAAGGTGAGAGGGAGTGAAGAATGTGCCTACCTCAATGGTAATGGTGCAGCCACAGCTAGGTGCTATCCAGAAAGAAAATGGATTTGCAGAAAAAAAGATACACTAAGTTAATATTTCTGATGATGGAGGATACAAAAATAAAATTATTAAAAATAAAGAGAAGAACACTATTTGGAAATACAAAGTTGTATTTTATATCTGTGTGGTTAATTCTTATAAATCAGGACCGATACAAAGGGCAATTCAACACTGGCAAAAGTGGTTACAGGTATTCTGCTAATGTGGGTACTATTTTTTCTTTAAGCTGAAAATCAGCAAAGGATTGTGGAGGTCAATAATAGAAATGGCATCTTGTGAAAACTCTCATGACCCAATTTGGAACACTTTGAGGATAAAATAGGAGATTATAACCTATTGAACAAGATGCAAAACTGGGAGTCCATAAAGATGTAAATGCAAAAATGAATAAATTGAAATTTTATTTTTTTAGTTTATTTTATTTTAAAGATATGGGGTACAGGTCAGGATTAGGTACATAAGTAATGTACATGCAGTTAAAGTTTGGGCCTTCAACTGATGCTCACTTCCCCTGGTTTAGAATCAGGCCTCCTTTATGTTGCTAGGTGCCCTTCCCTTTCTCCCTCACCTCACAGGGTCCCACAACTACCCATTCCTTCTTGTGCTATTGTGAGTGATGGTCACAGGTCCCACTTATGACTGAGAACATTTGGTATTTGGTTCTTTGTTTCTGTGATAGATTGCTAAGAATGATTGTCTCTAATTTCATCCAATTTGCTGAGAAGTCCATGATTTTGTCCTCCTTTATGACTGCAAAGTATGCCATTGTATATATGCACCACATTTTCTTTATTCAGTCTACTTTTGATGGGCAGTAGGGATGGTTCCATGTTTCTATTATTGTGAATAGTAAGGCAATGAACATGTGTGTGCAGGTGACTTTTTTGTAGAACAATTTGTGTTCCTTCAGGTATATTCCCAGAAGGCGGATTGCTGGATCGTATGGAAAGTTAATTTCTAGTTCCTTTAGATATTGCCACACTATTTTCCATAGAGTCTGGACTAGTTTGCACTCCCACCAACAGTATAGAAGTGCCCTGTTTTCTTTACACCAGTACCAGCACTTACTGTTTTTTGACCCACATGATTAATGATGGTCATCCTTACTGGGGTAAGGTGGTATTTTAGTGCAGTTTTGATTTGCATTTCTCTGTTGAATAGTGAGGCTGAGCATTTTCTTATGGCTCTGCTGGCTGCTCATGTATCTTCTTTTGAGAGAAGTATCTATTCGTGTCCTCTTCTCATTTTTTAATAGGGTTATTTGTTATTTTCCTTTCCACTCATTAGAGTTCCTTGTAGATCCCAGATGTTAGGCCTTTGTCAGATACACAGCAAATATTTTTCCCCATTCTGTGGATTGTGTCCCTGCTTTCTTGATAGTTTCTTTTGCTGTGCAAAGACTTTTCAGTTTAATGAGATCTCACATGTCTATCTTATTTTGGGGGATATGATCAAGAATTAGTTGCCTACTCTGATGTTCATAAGGGCATCTCCTATGTTTTCTTCTGAGATTCTTACAGTTTGAGGTTTTTTTTGTTTAGAGCTTTTACCCATTTAGAGTTGGTTTTTGTATATGGTGATAGTAGGGTGTCCTGTTTCATTCTGCGTGTGTTCAGTCAGTTGTTCCCAGTACCATTTGTTGAATAGGGTCCCCTCTCCCCGGTGGTTGTTATTGATGGCACCACATTGGTATCCAAACCTGGTAAAGACCCAACAAGGAAAGAGAATTACAGGGCAGTTTCCTTGAGGGATGAACATAGAAGCAAAATTTCTCAATAAGATCCTTACAAATTGGATCCAACACATCTCACAAATCATTCACCATGACCAAGAAGGCTTCATTCCCAGGATGCAGGGCTAGTTCAACACTCATAAGACCCTAAACATAATTCAATACATTAATAGATGTAAAAACAAGAACCACATGATTATCTCATTAGATGCTGAAAAAGCTTTTGACAAGATCCAGCATCCCTTCCTGATAAAAACCCTTGAACATCTCGTCATAGAAGGAGCACTTCTCAAAACAGAAAGAACCATCTATGATAAACCCACAGCTCAATGGACAGAATTTAAAAGCATTCCCTCTTAGAACATGAGCAAGACAAGGTTGCCCACTCTCATCTTCCTGTTCAACATCGTGCTGGAAGTCCTTGCTAGAGCAATTAGGAAACAGAAGAAAATCAGGGGTATCCAAATAGGAAAAGAAAAAGTTAAGCTATGCCTCTTCATGGATGATACAATCCTACACCTTGAAAAGCTAAGGGAGTCCGTCAAAAACCTCCTTGCTCTGATAAATAATTTTTGTAAAGTTTTGGATTAAAAAATCAATGTGCAAAAATGTAGCATTTCTATACACCAGTAACAAACAGGCAGACAAACAAATAAAAAGCACAAGCTCATTCACGATAGTCACAAAAAAGAAGAAAGAAAGAAAGAAAAAAAGAAAGAAAGAATACAATGACATCTTCCTAACCAGAGAAGTAAAAGATCTTTATAATGAAAACTACAAAACACTGCTCAAAGAAATCAAAGAAGATACAAACAAATGGAAAAACATTCCATGCTCATGGGTTGGAAGGATCAATATTGTCAAAATGTCCATCCTTCTCTAGGCAATCTACAGATTCAACGTAATACCCATCAAATTCCCAATGACATTCTTCTCAGACCTAGAAATGACAATATAGAAACTCATGTGGAAACCAAAAGGAACACAAATAGCCAAAATAATCCTCAGCAAAAGGAACAAAGTGGAACATATCACACTAGCAGACTTTAAACTTCATTATAAGGTTACAATAATCAAAACAGCCTGGTACTGGTACTGGTACAAGAATAGGCATATAGACCAATGGAACAGAACAGAGATTACGGAAGCAAAAACTCAATCTCTCAACCAATCTTTGACAAATAAATTGAAATTTTGATGATGAATAGGATATTTTGAAACTTGAAATTACCTCTTAATAGAGCAAAAATTGCTGAACAATGTTACATGGACAATGAATATTTTATTCAAGTACATTGCACTAGAAGGCAGAGACCAGAACTCAGTCAGAACTAAAATCTGCCAAAACAAAGGGTAGTGGGGTTTTTTTTGTGTGCGCCCCCCCTTTCCAGGCAGATTCCCACTACTGCCAATCCTGCTTCCCTGAGCCCCTCCTGAAAGTCTTCTGCTACTGCCAATCCTTTTCTTATAGCATTACAATAATTGTTTAAGGTCTGCTAATAATTGAGAACATGTGATACTCAGTTTTTTGTTTTGGTGAAAGATCGCTCAGTATTGTAGACTCTAAGTCCATCCAGGTTGCAGTGAAGTTCATGATTTTGTTCTTCTTTATGGCTATGTAATATTCCATCATGCATATGTACCACATTTTTTAACAAGTCCTCTTTTGATGGGCAGCACAGTTGGTTCCATGTTCTTGCTACTGTGAACAATGCTGCAATAAACATATGTGTGCAGGTACCTTTTTTATAGAGTGATTTGAGTTCTTCTGGGTATATTCCCAGTAAGGGGCTTGTGGGATCATATGGAAGGTCAATTTTTAGATCTTTTAGGAATCACCACACTGTCTTTTATAGAAGCTGTACTAGTTTACACTCCCAATAGCGTAGAAGTGTTTCCTCTTCACTGCATCCTCTCTAGCATCTGTTGTTTTTTAAGTCACTGATGATCATCATTCTGACTAGAGTTAGGTGGTATCTCAGTGTAGTTTTAATTTGCATTTCTTTGATGACTAGTGAGGCTGAGCATTTTTTCATGTAACTGTTGGCTGCTTGTATGTTTTCTTTTGAGAAGTATCTTTTCATATCTTTTGCCCACTTTGTAACAGGGCTGTTTGTTTTTTTCTTTTCGGCACATTTGAGTTCCTTGTAGATCCTAGATGTTAGGCCTTTGTCAGACATACAGTTGGCAAATATTTTTTCTCAGTCTGTGGGCTGTCTCCCCACTCTCTTGATGGTTTCTTTGGCAGAAGTTTGTCAGCCTGATGAAGCCCCACTTGTCTAACTTATCTCTTATGGCATGGACACTTGGGGTTTTGATCAGGTATTGGTTGCCAATTCCAATTTCCATAAGGGTATCTTCTGCATTTTCTAAGGTTCTTACAGTTTGAGGTTTTACATGTAGGTCTTTGATCCATTTAGAGTTGATTTTTGTGTATGGTGATAGGTAGGGCTCTTGTTTTAATCTTCTGCATGTGGTCAGCCTGTTTTCCCAGCACCGTTAACCAAATAGGTTCTCCTCTCCCCAGTCAAAGATGAGTTGAGAAATTGAGGTTTTGCTTCTGGAATTTATCCTGTTCCATTTGTCTGTATGCCTATTCTTGTACCAATACCAGACTGCTTTGATTACTATAGCTTTATAATAAAGTTTAAAGTCTGGGAGTGTGATACCACTTGCTTTCTCTCTCTCTCTCTTTTTTTTTTTTTTTTGTTGATGATTGTTTTAGTGATTCACGGTCATTTATGTTTCCATATGAATTCCTGTATTATTGTTTCCAGGTCTGAGAAGAATGCTGCTGGTAATTTAATGGGTATTGTGTTAAATCTGTAGATTGCCTTAGGTAGGATGGACATCTTAACAATGTTGATTCTTCCAATCCATGAGCATGGAATATTTCTCCATTTGTTTGTGTCATCTTTGATTTATTTGAGCAGTGTTTTGTAGTTTTCATTGTGAAGGTCTTTCACATCTCTGGTTAGGAAGATGCCAAGGTGTTTCATTTTTTTCTGGCTATTGTGGATGGAATTGTGCTTTTTATTTGGGTTTCTGTTTATTTATTGTTGATGTATAGAAATGTAACTGTCTTTTGCAAATGATTTTATACCCTGAGGCTTTGCCAAAGTCCTCTATTAGTGATAGTAGATTTTGACAGATTCTCTTGGGTTTTTGAGGTATAGAATCATGTCTTCTGTAAAGAAGGATAACTTGACTTCCTCTTTTCCTATTTGGATACCCCTGATCTCCTTCTCTTGTCTGACTGCCCTAGCTAGGTCTTCCAAAACTATGTAGAAAAGGAAGGGTGAGAGTGGGCATCCTTGTCTTGGTCCAGTTTTCAGGGCAAATGGTTCCAATTTCTGTCTGTTTAGCAGTGTGTTGGCTGTGGGTTTCTCATAGATGGCTCTTACTATTTTGAGGTATGTTCCATCGATGCCTGTATGTTCAAGTGTTTTTATCAAGAGGGGGTGCTGGATTTTATCAAAAGCTTTTTCCACATCTAATGATATAATCATGTGGTTTTTGTTTTTACATCCATTGATGTATTTAATTACATTTATGGTCTTAGGAAAGTTGAACCAGCCCTGCATCCTGGGGATGAAACTTACCTGGTCATGGTGGATGATTTTTGAGATGGGTTGTTGAATCCAATTTGCTAGAATCTTGTTAAGAATTTTAGCATCTATGTTCATCAAGGATATTGGCCTGTAGTTCTCTTTCTTTATTAGATCTTTACATGGTTTGGGTATCAATATGATGTTAGCTTTGTAAAATGATTTGGGGAGAGTTCCATCTTTCTCAATTGCCTGGAATACTTTTAGTAGGATTGGTATCAGCTCCTCCTTGTATGTTTTGAAGAATTCTGCTGGAAAGCCTTCTTTTTTTTTTGTAAGTAGTTTTCTTATGACGTAGTCAATTTTCTGGATTGTTATTGGTCTGTTTAGGGTCTTGATTTCTTCTTGTTTTAACTTGGGGCGGTTAAGTGATGTCAGAAAGTCCTCCATTTCCTTTAGGTTTTCAAATTTGTTTCCATATAAGTGTACATAGTAGTCTCTGATAATCTTTTGTATTTCTTTGGGGCCAGTTGTGACTTGATCTTGTGCATTTCTGATTGTGTATATAGGGGTTTTTTTTCTGTCTTTTTCTTGGTCAATCTAGCTAGGGGACCATCCATCTTGTTTATTCTTTCAAAGAACCAACTTTTTATTTCATTGGTTTTTTTTGTATTATCTTTTTGTCTTCTATGTCCCGAATTTGGACTTTTATTTTGGTGATCTGCACTCTTCTGCTGAAGTTAGGGTTTTGATGGTCCTGCTTTTCCAGCTCCCTTAGATAAATTGTTAGGCTGTTAACTTGTAATCTTTCCATTTTCTTCATGTGTGTGTGTAGAGATATGAATTTCCCTCTTAGTACTGATTTCATAGCATCCCTGAGGTTTTGGTAAGATGTTTCTTCATTTTCATGTGTTCTCAGGTATCTTTTAATCTCTGTTTTGACTTCCATGTTGACCCAGGAGTTGCTTTGCATCATGTTGTTTAGTGTCCATGTCTTTTTGTGTTTTGGGGGAACTTAGTTGGCATTGATATTTATTTTTATTCCACTGTGGTCTGGGAAGGTGCATGGAAAGATTTCAATCTTGTGAATTTGTTTATGCTTGATTTACAGTCGAAGATGTGGTCGATCTTAGAGTATATTCCATGTGGTGATGAGTAGAGTGTATATTCTGTGGTTGTTGGGTAAAGCGTTCTGCAGGTATCAATTAAGTCCATTTGAGCAAGTGTCACATTGAGGTTCTGGATCTCCTTGTTTTTCTGTCTTGATGATCTGTCTAGGGTCATGAGTGGGATATTAAAGTCCCCAGCTATGATGGTGTTAGAGTCAAAATCTTTTTTAAGTTTACCTAGAAACTGCTTTATGAAAGTTGGTGCTCCTTTGTTGGGTGCGCCTATGTTTAGTATAGATATTTCTTGTTGACAGATTGAACATTTTATCAGTATGTAGTGACCTTTCATATCTTTTAAAATTTTTGATAGCTTAAAGGGTATTTTGTCTGATATTAAGATTGTGGCTTCTGCTTTCTTTGGTGTTCTGTTTGCCTGAAGTTTTATTTCCTATTCTCTTACTTTGAGTCTTTGAGTGTCCTTTCCGGTGAGACGAGTCTCTTGGAGACAATATACTATTACCTCATCATATTTTATTCATTTTGCCATTCTATGTCTTTTTAGTGGTACATTTAGTCTATTCACATTCTGGCTAATTATTGAAATTCAATATTTTATCCCTGTCATGAGATTCTTATAGCGTTTGTTGTTGTTGTTGCTGTTTGTTTTCTTTCTTTCTTTTGATTTTTGGGTTGATTCATGTGTGTTTTCAGTCTTCTTCCGGCATTCTTGTGAAGGGCATTGTCATTCTTTTTTTCCTTCCTTGTGTGTTTAATACTTTCTTAAGTGTTTCTTTTAGAGCTGGTCTGGAGGTAGAATAAGTTCTTAGGGATTGAATGTCTGGGAAAGATTTTAATTCTCCATCACTGATGAAACAGCTTAGCTGAGTAGGTAATTTTTGTTTGAAATTGTTTACCTTTGAAAACTTTGAAGATTGGGCTCCAAGCTTTTCTTGCCTGAAGTGTTTCTGTGGATAAGTCTGCTGCTATTCTAATTGATCTTCCCCTGTAGATAATCTGACCTTTTTCTCTTTTATACCTACTTTGTGTGGGTGAATTACTATGTGTCTAGGAGTTGATCTTCTCATTTGTTGTCTTGCAGGGGTTCTCTAAATCTCTTGTGTTTGAATGGTCATTTCACTGATGAAATGAGGGAAGTTTTCTTGGATAATTTAAAGAAATGTTTGTTCCAGGGTGGTCTCTGTTTCTCTTTCTGCCTCAGAAGTCCAATTAATCTTAGGTTCGGTCTCTTGAAACAATTGCTCATCTCTTGAAGGTTTTGCTCTGTCTTTTTAAGCTTCTTTTCTATGTTTTTGACACTTTGAGTTAGTTCCATATTTTGGTTCTCAAGCTCTGAAATTCTTTTTTCTGCTTGGTTAATTCTGCTTTCTATGCTTATCAGTTTGTTATTTATTTCATTCATTCTATTCTTTATTGTTGTTATCCCAGTTATCAACTCCTTCATCTTTCCTCTTGTCTCTCCTCAAATCTATTTATTCTATTAATGCCCTGATATGTGGGTTTGTGGTTTGAGACCAGTCATTCTGGGAGCTCTTCATTGTTTGTGTTCCAAAGGCTGTATTCTCAGTGGCTGACCTCCCAGTGGTCTGTGTGAAACCCATATATTTCTTTTGGTTTTTCTTCATTTGCATAACTTTTCCTCCCTCCTTTTTTTCCCCCTCTTCTTAAATTCTGTTGTTCAGGGATGGGGCAGGGGATAGCTTTTACTTCTGTTTGCTCAGTCTCCTATTCTTCCTTATGTAAATTCTCTAGCTTTCTTCTATTCTGAAGCTGGACTGTAGATGGGGAGGCTGTACTTTTTGCAGTTTTGAGATTTAATTGAGGAGGGAGCTATGATTCAGAAATACCTGCTGATAGGTGTGTGGGCCCCCTGAAACCCACTTACCACTGCCTTACAATCTGCCCATGCAGTGGTGATATAGGTTTGCCCCCTGAAAGCAAAATGAGGTAAGAAAAAGGAAAAGAATGGAAAAAGGAGGGGGGGGGGATGAGAAGAAGGTGGAGAGAGAGAAGAATAAAAGGGAAAACAGATAGGTTTTAGCAGCTAGCAAATGAAAAGAGACACAAACACAGAAAAGTTAAAAAAAAAACTAAAACATACACACAATTATACAAATACAGAAACTGACCCAAAAAAAAAAAAAACCCACTGATGTACTCTCCCTCAAAAATACCAGTACACAAACAGAAAGTCTTAAAAAAAAAAAAAAAAAGCAATACAATAATGGAAACAAGGCAAGTATGAAAACTTAATTAAAAATAGAAAGAGAAAGAACAAACAAACAAAAAACGAGCAAACAAACAGACAAACAAACAAACAAGAAACTCACTCAGAAGTCCTTCCTGTAAGCCCAACTTTCTTTTAGCTCTGCTCTCCAGCCCCTCTCCTCTGCTCTCAGCACAGGCTGATAGGGTTGCTCTCAGTGTGGGTTAGATGCCCCAGGCCTACTGTGGGAGGAAGGTGGATTAGATCTGGACTCACCTGGCTTGCTGCCTGTCAAGTATCCCACTCAGATCTGATGCGTCTGTGTCTATTCCAGTGTGGGGAGGGGCTTCTTCAAGTTTGATGTGATTACCTCTAAGTGCCAAGTTGGAGGCTGGGTGGAACTGGGTGGGACAATGCAGGTCTCTGCCTGGTCCCGGGACAGAGAAAATGGCTCTGGTTGGTATTTTTCACCAGTGGTGGTGGGGCTCCTCTCCAGTTCTCCCCAACATTTTCTCTCTACGATCTGGAGCTCCAGCCACTTTGCTGTCACAGGTGATGGTATGGGCTGGGTGCCAGGTGATGAGAATTAGCTGGATTTGGCAGGCTTTTCTCAGAAGTGTCCTGAGAGCAGCAGGCAATCCTGCACACTAGGGTCTCTAATCACAGGGTGGTGGGGGGTTGTAGTCACCTCCAGAGGAAAGCCCCATGTGAATGCACCCAAGTCTCCCCTCAGATGGACTTTCACTCACCCACCAGCATGCACCAACTCACACAGGAAGTCTTTATGGACACTTGCTTTTGTGGAGACTCTCGCAGTCCAACCTGTCCCATTGCCATCTTGCTGGAAATCCTAGTGGGGGTTTTAAAAGTGAAGGTGAGAAGATCATTTATCATCTGTTTTGACTAATTGGCTTTACCTGAAAGAAAATTAAAATTTCTTCAATCTGCAAATGTCTGTCATGCAAATTGGGTCATTTTTGTCATACTCCACTAAAACAGGGTCAAGAGTCAAAGGTAAAAGGGCACTTAGGGCCATAGCATTGCTTTAATATATAATGCTATATAAGTTTGGGTGCTAGAACTTCCTGCCGTAACCCAAAACCAGTTTTATCTAATAGCTATTAAACAACCTACTGTGACTCTAAGGCTATTTTTTCTTCTAATTTTTACCCATTTTTGTCACTCACCAATCAGAAATTATCAACTCTTCAAAACTTTACTCGTGTCAATAAACTCATTCAAACAAAATGCAATTTTCTTTTTTATTACACCTCCGATCATCTTTTCATTCCTGGAATATTCCCACCCTGTGTAGATGGGCAACATTTTAATTCTTACTTCCCAATTAAATATTTTAAATTTAGAGATTCACTGCTATATATTTTTTGACTTTAACATACTCAGTGTCAGAAGTGGAGTTCCAAAGCTGAGTCACTGTGGGGAGAATCACTGGCTCTTAGAAATACAGCATAAGATACCCATACTGGGGCTTTTTGAGCTCACCCCACTCCCCCACTTCTGCAGGTCACCTTATTTCCTCTTGGTGAGTCTCTCTTAGATTGAACTTTCTATTTTAGTTGACTTCTGTTTTATTTGAGACTTGATTGGGGTGGAATGTTTCCTCTTTCTGTTTTAGAGAAATTTTTCACACTCTGATTGGGAGATCTTCTGTTGTGAAGGACTCTTTTCATCCTGAAAAACCTCAGCTGTAAGGTCTGGGTGAAGGAATTTCTCTTCAGGTTGAGGCCTTGGCAAAGGAATTTTTCTTTTTCCATTCTGTTGGAAAAAATGGCTTATCTTCCTTTTTTGTAAGTACATACTTTATGTTCACCTCTTGCGTTTATTTGGCTTTTGCATATTCAATGCTTACATTTAATTGGGTTTTGTGTATTTGGCATTAAATCAAATTATCTAGGTAGATTGAGTTACAAACTGAACTGTCAAAAGTTCAAAGGCATGCCAAGATATTTTCTGGAACTCTAGCTGGTAATATGTTCAAACATTACAGGGATCAATTCAAGAGTCTGCAACCCCTGGAGCTACTGGTCCTTGGCCTGGTAGGACCCAGGCTGCACAGCAGAAGGTGAGCTGCAGGAGAGCTCTGCTTCTTGTCAGATCAGCAGTGGCTAACCCTTTATTTGATTTACCACTTCCATCTACACCACTTTTTTTTTTTTAATGGTGAGTTGTATAATTATTTCATTATATATTACAATGTAATAATAATAGAAACAAAGTGCAAAATTAATATTATGTGCTTGAATCACCCTGAAACTCTCTCCCCCCTCAGTCTGTGGAAAAATTGTCTTCCACGAAACTGTTCTCTGATGCCGAAAAGTTGGGGACTGCTGATATTAAACAGTCTATTATTCTTAAAATTAAGCTAAAGACCACAAATATAAAATAATGCACTTAAAATAAGGTTCATATCTTAACTGATATCTTATAGCTGAAAAATAAATCAAACCATTCAGGACTCTAAGATTGTCTCACTACAAAATATTGTCTCAAAGCTAGCTGAGACTCCTCTCCAGGGCTTTCCTTTTCCCTCCTTACAATTCTTCTTTATCTTTCTGCAAGCTAAAATTCATTTTTCCCAACTCCTCAGCTATTCTGGCGTATTGACTATTTAAGCAAAACACTTGAAAACCAGAAGATACACTAGAAAGTTATTTTGATTTTCATGCTGTTTTAAGTCTTAAAAGCAAAAGATAAAAGTTCCATTTAAGAGATAGTATTCCAATACAAAAAGAAATAGCAACATTCTTATTATCAAAGACAAAAAATTGAGACCGATAAAATACCATACAGATCTATTAGAATAACTCTTATCTTTTCGGTCTTCTCACATAATTCAGTCACATTATCATTGTGAAGCATCCTTTGTCCAGTTGCATGTATTGGTAACTGGCTCAATCTGCTCTCCCCAAAATTTGATTCATGATCTTCATAACATTACCTACTTTTACAAATCTTAAAGTTTAGTCTTGTCTCATTTTGTCAAAAATATTTATATCCATCAGTTTTATAAATTGGTGAGTTTATGTGATTTACTTTTTATGACTAAAATTCTAAAATATAAGCTGAAAGTCACTATGTTTATGTGTTTAGAAATGCTTACACATATGTATATATATAATGTTGTGTGTTATGTCTACAAAATAAATTCTGGTATAGTTGGCCAGAAGTTTTTTTTTAAAACTGTATTTAAATAAGTAGTCTTTCATTTAAAATATACAGTAATTAACCAAAATGTTTTCATTGTAGTTTATGTGACGTCAATAAATCTCTGATAAATTAATTTGTTTTAAAACTTTTAATAAATAAAATTGGAAATGTCTTTAAAATTGTCAACATACATTTTTATCTGGGATTACTGATGAGGCAACTTCATATTTGTCTCTTTGAGGTGGTTTAAAATCATAAATCTATAAACCCAGCTTGAAACAAAATGATTTTGTTTGTAAAATTTTTTAATAAATAAACTAATTTAATGTTACTGATTTAATAAAAGCAGTTATATCTTTTGAGTTATTGACAGACTGCCTATGCATTTAACTTTAAGGCTCTTACTTAATAACTATTAGCAGGCCACAAAATTAGTTAATAAAAAAACTTAAAATAATGACTATCTCTATCTTATATCTAAATTTTCATGAGTAATTTGATGAGTATATATTTGTTAAATAAATAAATTGGACAATTAACCTTAAAGTTGTGTTATGTTCAATAAGTATTAGGTACTTATTAAATGTCTGGGTTATGTTCTAATAAGATTAAAAAATAAAACAAATTGTTAAATAAATATAAACTTCCTACATTTTATAAAACGATGCTTAGGTTTATTAATAAAAGTATAAATTTAAGAAAGTAATTTTATATGGAAAAAAACCTTATGTGATAAATGTTTGTTCTACAAAGAAAATGTTTGCTTGTGCCAGAAAAACGAAAGGAAAAATTATGTCTAAGTCTATGGCATTAAAAAATGATAGGTCTAAGTAAGTTGAAGGAAATTTATAAAAGATGAACTTTATGAAATAAGTTTTATGTGTGATCAAATTGACTATAATTAAAAAATGTATTTATTTTTTTTCCCCTAAAAATTGAATATTAGTATCAGAAGTGCACTGATACAGGACCACAATCTGGTCCTATGTATTTAAAACAACAAAGTTTTCTTAAAATATTCATCTTCTCTTAATAAAATTATAAGGAGTTTGGTTTGCAGCTTGTATGGCTTTGGGGTCTATAGTACCCAGTGATCTATCACAGAAACAAAGAACTGATTACCACATGTTCTCACTCAAAAGTGAACCCTGGGGACTGCCGGCAAGGTGACAGGGCAATTTGGGCCATGAGGCTCTCCCGAAAGAGAACATCCATAAAGACTCTCACTCTCCACCGTGATGCTCATTGTTGCCAGCTGCGGCTGCCACTGTCTGATGCCTCCGCCACTGTCCCGCTCCTGCCTGAGGCGACCCATGGCACCCGGACCTGAGAAGCACCTCCCCAAGCACCACACTACTGAAACAGCGACCACGCTGCCACTGTCACTCCCCACCCCTCACCCAGAGCCAGGTTCTTGGAGCTCCTCCCATGTATCGCTGAAGCAGCGGCTGCCACCGCCACCACCACTGCCTGCTTCCTCTTGCCCTAGGTGGCCGCCCAATTTCCACCCAGCGGGGCACGAGTAGTCCAGTGCTACTCTGGCCTGCATTGCCTGACAGTCTCGGGCTGCAGTGGAAAAAGAGATCATCTGGAGCCATGAAACCAGCTCCACCCAGCTCAGCCCATCTCCCAGCTTGGGATCCAAGGTAACAACATCAAGATGGGAGGGACAGAAGCCCCTCCCCTATACTAGATAGACACAGGCCAGATCTGAGTGGCAGATTTGGCTGGCAGCCCAGATCTGAACCACCTTCCACAGCAGGCCAGGGGCAGCCGACTGTGAGAAACTCTACCAGTCTGCAATGAGAGCTAGAAATCAGAGCTGAAAGGACATCAACTTAAAGGAAAAGTCTCAGAGTGTGCTTGGTTCCCCCGTTTTAATTTTTTTTTATTCTTTGCCTGTTTGTCTTACCCATCTTTTTTTCCCTTTTCTCTCTCTTACTGTTATCAATGACGTTTTCATACTTGCTTTGCTTCTGCTGGTTTAGTGACTTTATTCTATTCTATTTTTTTTCTCTTTAGACCTCATGTATGTATAGGGGAATAGTACACCTATAAGGAGGTTGGTTAGCTTGTATGTCTGTATGATTGTATGTTTTAGTTTTTTTGTATGTTTGTTTGTTTGTTGTTGTTTTGTTTGTTTGTTTTTACTCGTATCTGTCTTTGTGTCTCTTTTCGTTTGTTAATTGGTACGTTTGTCTGTTTTTCCTCTTACTCTTCTTTCTCTCCACCTCCCTCTTCCCCCAATCTCTGTTCCATTCTTTTCCCTTTTCTTACCTCATTTTGCTTTCAGGGAGTAAACCTATAACCCCACTGCATGGACAGATTGCAAGGCAGTGGAAAGTGGGTTCCAGATTATCCATACACCTGTCAGTAGATAATGGGATCTGCAGATAGATTTTGAATCACAGCTCCCCCCTCAATTAAATCTCAAGACTGCAAAAAGGATCACCCCCAGCTCCAGAATTAAACAAAGCCAGAGGATATACATAAAGAAGAATAGGAGACCGAACAAACAGAAGTAAAAGCAACCCCTCCACCCCTGAACAACAGAATTACAGAAGATGGAGCAGGAGGGAAGAAAAAGTGAACCCCGAACACCTATCATAATACCACAAAAAAAGGGATTGACAGTAGCTGATGCTGCCAGGGGAGGAGAGGGGCACATAACATCAGTAAGGGTGCCTGATCCTAATCCAGGCAAGGTGAAGTCCAATGAAAGGACCAAAACCTCACCTGTACCTAAGCCATTTATGTGTGTAATCCTGACGTACCCCACAACTTCGTGCTACCTTTATCAAAAATCAATTGACTATAAAAATGTGCTTTTATTTCTGGGTTCTGTGTTTTTATTTTCCGGGTTATTATTGTGTTCTGTTGGTCTACATGTCAGTCTTTACACCAACTGGTTACTATAGCCTTGCAACATCTTTTGAAGTTAGTGCGATACCTCCAACTTTGCTCTTGCTCAAAATTGCTTTTACTGTTTGGGCTCTTTTTTTGTTTTATACAAATTTTAGAATTGTTTTTCAATTTATATTGGCATTTTGACAGACATTGCATTGAATTTGTAGTTTGCGTGGTATGATCATTCTAACAATATTAATTCTTCTGATCCATGAGCAAGGGATGTCTTTCATTTGCTTAGGCCCTCTTCATTTTTCTAATCTGTGTTTCGCAGCTTTCCTTGTAGAAATCTTTCACCTCCTTTATTAAATTTATTCCTAGGTATTATATTTTTGTAGCTACTGTAAATGGTATGGCCTTCTTGATTTCTTTTTAGCCAAGTTCATTTTTGGTGTACAGAAACGTTGCTGGTTTTTGTATGTTGACTTTGTATCTTGCAACTTTACTTAATTTATTCATCAGATCTAAGAGTTCTATCTCTCTCTTTCTCTCCCCCCATATATATACATATATATATATATATATATATATATATATATATATATACACACATGCACACACGTGTGTGTGTGCACACGCATATAATCTGCAAGAGGGATAATTTGACTTCCTCTTTTCCAATTTGGAAGACGTTTATCTTTTTCTTACGTTTAATTTCACTAGTTAGGACTGCTAGTACTATGTTGAATATGAGTGGTTAAAGTGGGCATCCTTGTCTTGTTTTAGGTTTTTGAGGAAAGATTTCAACTTTTCCCCACTTAGTATGATGCTAGTTTTAGTATGTTGAAGTATGTGCTTTCTATACCTAGTTGGATGAAAGTTATCATAAAAGAATATTGCATTTTGTCAGGTATTTTTACTGCATCTATTGAAATGACAATATGGGTCTTTGTCCTTCATTCTGTTGATGTGAAGAATCATATTTATTGTTTTGTGTGTGTTGAACCAACTTTGCAACACTGAGATAAATGTCATTTGATCATATTGTTTTATTTTTTTGATGTGCTGTTGAATGATTTACCAGTATTTTGTTTAAGATTTTTATGTCTATGCTCATCAGGGATATTTTGTGCCTGTTCTTCTCTGTTTTGTTTTGTTCTTGTCTGCTTTTGGAATCAGGGCAATATTGACCTCAAAGAATGAGGAAAAATTCCCTCTTCTTCCATTTTTTGAAATGGAAATAGTTTGGAATAGTTTGAAAAGAGTATTAGATCTTCTTTAAATGTTTGGTAGGATTCATCGGTGAAGCCTTCTGGTTCTAGGCTTTTGTTTGTTGAGATTTTTATTATTATTATTGAGTCCATCTTGTTACTTATTATTCATCTAATCGAATTTTCTATTTCTTCCTGATTCAATCTTGGTACATTGTATGTGTCCAGGAATTTATTCATTTTTTATAGGCTTTACAGTTTGTTAGCATATAGTTGCTCATGATATTCTCTGGTGATTATTTGCTTTCTTGTGATATTAGTTGTAATGTCTTTTTTTAAATTTCATTTTGTTTATTTGAGACTCTTCTCTTTTTATCTTGGCTATGCTAGTTAGTGGTTTATCAATTTTGTTTATCTTTTACAAAAAACAGTCTTTTCATTTAGCTTATCCTTCATATTGCTTTTGTAGTATCATTTTTTTTTTCATTTAGTTCTGCTCTGATTTTTATTATTTTTTTCTTCTACTATATGGATTTGTTTCTTTTTTTTTTTTTTACCTCTTTTCTAGTTTCTTGAAGTGAATTATTAGATTGTTAATTTGAAATCTTTGTACTTTTTGATGTATGCATTTATTGCAACAAACTTCCCTCTTAGCATTGATGTTGCTGTAATCCATAGGTTTTGATATATGAGTTTTCATTTTCATTTGTTTCAAGACATTTTTAATTGCCTTTTTCATTTCTTCAGGGCCTCAATGATCATTCAAGAGCATGCTGTTTAATATTAATGTATTGTACAGTTTTGATAGTTTCCTTTGTTATTGACTTCTAGTTTTATTCCATGTGATCTGAGAAAATACTTATAATGTTGAGTTTTTAAAATGTGTTGAAATTTGTCTTGTGGCCTAACATATGGTCTTTCCTGGAGAATGTTCCAAGTACTTATGAGAATAATGTGTATTCTGTAGCTGTTGGATAAAATGCACTATAAATGTCTGTTTGGTTTTAAAGTGCAGTATAAATCCAATGTTTCTATGTTAATTTTCTGTTTAGATGATCTGACTAATGCTAAAAAGTGAGGTTTTGAAATCCCAACTACTTTTGTATTACAGTATTTTTCTCCCATTAGATTTCATATATTTGCTTTAGGTATCTGTGTGCCTTAGTGTTGGGTGCATAAATATTTAGAAATTTTATCATTCCTTTCTGTTTGGTTTTAAACAGAAAGGAATGATATAGTGACCTTCCTTGTCTCTTTTTATTATTTTTTATATTTAAAGTCTGTTTTAGTTGACATTAATAGAGCTACTTCTGCTTTTTGGTTTTCATTTACATGGAATATTTTTTTTCATCTCTTTATTTTAGTCTATATGAGTCCATATAGGTGAGATGTGTTGCTTGCAGGAAGCATATAATGGGTCATTTTTTAAAAAATCCATTCAGTTATATATATTAAGAGAAAAGTGTGATTTGTTAACATGCAAGGTTATTATTGATATGTATAGATTTATTCCAGTCATTTTGTTAATTATTTTCTGATTTTTTCACATGTCCTTTCTTTCTTTCTCTCTTATTGTTTACCATTGTGTATTGGTGTTTTTCTATAATGGTAACATTTGATTCCTTTCTCTTTTCCATTTGTGTTTTTGTGTACCAGTGAGGTTATTTTTGTGTGTGTATTCTTGATGGTAGTCATTATCTTTTTGTTTCCAACTGTAGTCCCCCTTAAGCATTTTTGCTAAGGATAGCATAGTGATAATTAATTCCCTCAGTTTTTGCTTTCCTGAGAAAAATTATTTCTATTTCATTTGTGAAGTAGAACTTTGCTCAGTTATAGTATTTTTGACTGGCAGTTTTTTAAAAAAAATTTCTTTTAGTGCTTTAAGTATATCATTCCATTCTCTTTTGACCTGTAAGATTCTGCTTCTGCTGAGAAATCTTTTGTTAATCTGATGGAGGTTTCCTTATAGATGGTGACTAGATGTTTTCTCTTGCTGTTTTTAGAATTCTCTCTTTATCTTTGACTTTTGAGAGTCTGACTATAATGTGCCATGAAGAAGATCTTTTAGGGTTGTATCTTTTTGGGCATCCATGAGTATCCTATATCTGGATATCTAAACTCTTGTTAGACTTAGAAAGTTTTAAGCTATGATCTTTTAAATTGCTTTTCTATTAATTTGGTATTCTCTTCACCTTCTTTATAACCCAAAATTTGGATATTTGGTCAGTTGATGATGTACTATATGTCTCATGGGCTTTATTTATGTTTATTCTTTTTCTTTTTTAAATATCTATTTGGGTTATTTTAAAAGACCTGTCTTCAAGTTGCCAAATTCCTCCTTTTACGTAATCTAGTTTATTGTTGAATTCTTAAATTCATTTTTATATTATTCAATAAAATATTCAGTTTCAGGATTTCTGTTTGGTTCTTTTTTTGTGATATGTATTTATTTTGTGAATTCCTTAATTATATACTGATTTTTAATTCTTTGTATTTTTAAGATCTGTGTTTTCTTATATGTCACAGCACTTGTTTAATATCATTATTTTAAACTCCTTTTCCAGAATTCATAAATTTTTAATTGGTATTTGTTACTGAAGAATTAATTTTATTTTTTGAAAGTTTTATATTTCTTTACTTTTTCATGTGTCGTGTGTCATTACATTGATATTGGCACATCATGTGTAACAATTGCTTCTTTCAATATTTTGGACTGGCTTCCATAGGGAGAATACTTTTTTTTGAAGATGTATCTATGATGTTGGTTGGATAGGACACTTTGGCTTTGATCTGGGTACATACAGTAATGTAGCCTTTATATAATTTATTTTCTGTAAAAAGTATCAGAAGTGGCTGCAATTTCTTCAGTGACTGAGGGCTTAGTTATTAGTGTAGTTTGGCAAAGTTTTGCTAGGGACAGGGCTGCCCACCAGGCCAGTTCTAAGGACCCAGTTGTGGCAGCAGTAGGTCAAGGCTGCTTATCTTTTTCCACAGGTTGGCGTATACTGGTTTTTGTATTAGTGAGACCAGGCAGATTAATTTTGGGTCCTCCAACTGACTTTGTCAAGTTCTAGCTGTGGCAGCAATGAACCAGGTGGGCAATCAGGCCTTCCATCACTGGGTGGCATGCATGGCATAGGTAATGGCAGTAGCAGGAATGGAACAAAAATGTGGCCCATGTTGGTGTTAGTAGTGGCTGAAAGAGTTCTGTAGGCCCACAGATGATGTGTACATGTGGATGTCAACTGCGGTGGTAGTGACAGGATGAGTGAAACTATCTTCAGATTCCCATAAGGAGTACACAGACTCCCATAAAGAGTACATGTCAATAATGATGAATGGATCAGGGTGACTACGCGGCCCATGGACAGCATTCCCAGGCACTGGCAGGAGAAATGCTAGGGCAGGTCGGTGTGCATAGGCTATCAGGAGTAGCAGTGAGGTGATCTCCAGGCCTCCTAGCAAAGTAATTGGGTAACAGTGGCAGAGGTTTAAAGGAGGGAGCTTGCCCTCAGAGCACATGTAACTTCATTCCAGCTATGATGCTCAGGTGAGCAGGGTTGCTGTCAGTGGCAGCAGATGCAGGCGGATGGCTTGGGACCATGTGCTTTAGAACCCCTTGGTAAAAGCAGCACAGCAGCAAGAGTTGAGAGATCCAGTCCTTAAGGTGGGCGTAACTGAACAGTCACCCTGCTGCTTAGGGATGTGAGGTTGTTGTCAGTAGCAACCCTAGAAAGGTGGGAATCAGGCTCTGGTGAGCATGAACTTGTGTCTTCTTTGTGCTGTGGACAGCGTTCCCAATGCATTGCACCACAGATTCCTTGAGTGCAGGACACTGCTGGGAAGGTGGGGCACAGCTATGCCACTCAGTTCATCTGATGCTGTGTCACTGTAGTTCTTCAGATAGACATAGAGAGGGGTTTCAGTGGGACTCCAAGAGATGTGAGGACACAGAAGCTGTTGGGCCCCTGAGTGGGAGGTAGTCTGGTAGGGTTTGGGCTCTCAAAATTGTGTTGTGCCGCAGGTGTTTAGTTCTATGGGAATGCATAGGACTTGCAGTAAACTCTCCCTCTGGAGCAATGTCTTTGCCTGGTCTCCAGGCACCTCTGTATGTTAGTCTTAGGGTATATCAGTCTGTTTCGCCTTGCTACAAATAAAGATCTGAAGCTGGGTAATTTATAAAGAAAGGTTTATTTTGGCACAGCTCTGCATGCCACTGCCATCTGTTTCTGACGAGGCCTCAGGAAGCTTACAATCATGCTGGAAGGTGAAGGGTGAGTAGGCATGTCACATGGTGCGAGCAATAGCAAGAGAGATAGAGAAGGAGGTGTCAGGCTGTTTTAAACAACAAACTTTGCTTGAACTAATAAGGAGAGAACGCTTTCATTCATGCAAGAAGGGCACCAAGCCACTCATAAGGAATCTCTACCCATAATCCAATCATCTCCTACTAGTTCTACCTCCAACACTGGTTATTATACTTCAACATGAGATATGGAGGCAACAACCAGCCAAACTATATTATAGGACATGTGAAGGTCACGAAGCTCTCCCATGGCTATGGTTACAAGAGTCCATGCTCAGAATGTGGACCAGTAGAGATCTCTCACTTACTCTTTTTCTGCTTTGGGAACATCTTTAGACTCGTAGCCAATCTTTGCCAAGCAGACTACCTAGATTTCCTCTACTTTCTTGCCTTAGGTGTTTCCTGTCAATTCTCTGTTGAATTATAATGTTCTCTCAAGGCATCTACTTGTTTTTTATTTTTTGTGTGTGTGAAGGATATGAGTGCCAAATGTGTCTAGTCAACCATCTTGAAAGCTCCCCACTCTGATCAAGTGTTTTGAGCCTTTTTACATCTTTGACAAACATCCCCAAAATAAAATCCTAAATTTTTTTGACTTAATATCAATTTTGAGATTTTAAAAACAATATAAAAGCCTGGTTTGAATTTCCCTAAAGCTTTAAACAACAACCTCATAATACAAGAGGTAACATTTTAAAAAACTATTCACATTTAACATAATATTATTAGTTGGAGCAATAAAAAGCCACACATTAGTGAAAGATTAAAGTTAATGACTAAGCATATATTAATTTTACAGGCATACTCTACAGAAATATTTTAACATCATTAGACTACTTGTGATAAAAATTAAAATGCTGTATCTAGCCTTGAAAAGGCTTAAAAATATATCTCTCACCTTGTAGAATCATTAAATAATATGGCTTATTAGATAAATTATATAAAAAACACTGTAAAAAAACAAGTAATGCTAGATTTCTTTTAGTCACTTTAATAGGCATGTTATTGATATAAATATTTCCAAAATTATATAAATTTATAAATATCTAATATGTTATCCTTCATAAACCTGGTTGCTATCTTAAAATGCTATATATAATAGAAATATCTTAATTTCCTTGTTAATTATAGACGTTAATCAGGTTTTTATTTATAGCTAGTCTAAGATTTTGTTATCCATAGTTGTTTAAACTTCTCTATAAACATTTACAATGTGATTAATAAAAAAGACTCCAACAAGTACTCTTAAATAAGGGTTTCTGATAAATTTAAGGTCAAAGACTAAATTAAAAAAATTTAAATGCTAATAAAATGGCTAATACACTTAAAAAATTGCTAATTGAGATCAAGCAGAACAGTTGATTACATAAAATTAAATAACTAATAATGATAGCAATTTGATAAAAATAATTTTGTGAACAAATATTAAAAAAAATTTTTTCTTCTTACTTGATTTCTCCAAAATTTAAAAACTACCTGTGAGTATTCTTATGGCAATATGGTTATTTACATAAGTACATAATTCTCTCTCTTAATAGCAGAATACAATGTAAAATATTTGTTACGTTATTAAAGCTTTGACATATTTTAAAAATACATGAAATGCTTAACTTCAAGGTGCCCAGTCTTATAGTGAGAAAATTAAACTGCCACTTCTTGCAAGTTTCAAAAAATCTTAAAATTGTAAATGAAATCTAAAATCTGCCTTGGGCTGGCTTCCTAGCCTCAAGATATTTTTATTTTTTTTAATTTTTATTGTAAAGATGTGGGGTACCATTCAGGGTTAGGTATACAAACATTGATCATGCCGGTACCCCTGTTAATGAGGTATGCCCCTCCCTCCCCCAGCAGTCTCCCTCAACTGCCAATCCCCACCCCCACCAACAGTTTCCCATTACTGCCAATTGCTTTCATATAGCATTATAATTGTTCAAGGTCCTCTATCGACTCCAAATCCATCCAGGTTGCTGCAAAGTCCATATATTTGTCATTCTTTATGGCTACATGATATTCCATTGTGTATATGTACCACTTTTTTTATCCAGTCCAGCTTCGATGGGCAACATGGTTGGCTCCATGTTTTTGCTATTGTGAATAGAGCTGCAACAAACATATGTTTGCAGGTATCTTTCTTGTAGAATGATTTGAGTTCCTCTGGGTATATTCCCAATAGGGGAATTTCTAGTTCTTTCAGAAATCGCCACACTGTCTTCCAGAGAGGTTTCACTAGTTTGCATTCCCACCAGCAGTGTAGAAGCCTTCCTTTTTTGGGAGGGGTGATTTTAAAAGGATGCCAAAATAACACAGGCAAAAACAAATCAACTCCAACACATCACTGGAATAAATTGGAACACAATATCAATCACTCCAATTTTTCTATCAGCTCCTTATGTAGCTGTAGACATGAAAACTGATTCCAGGGCAACCCCTTCGGGTCCCCTCTCAATGAGGGAGCTTTTCTGTACTCTCAATAAATCCTGTTTTCTCAAAAATAAAAAATAAAAATAAAGAAAACTGATTCCAGTCTCATTGAAGTAGACACTGTCCTGTTATATAAAATTTATAGGAGGCTATTGATTGGACTGAGCTCTTGCACTAGGCCCGAACAGAGCAGTGACTCATGTTGAGGTTCCATGTCATCAAACCAATCTGCCTTTCTAAGAAATAGAGAGACAGAAAGAAAGAGAGAGAGAGTAGCCAAATAGCCAAATCCCCAAACAGGCCAATTTTATTCAACATGGTAAGGAAGTCCCCTCTGATTTAACCCTATAAAGAAAGTATTTTTGAAATGACTAGTCAATTTTTTGCTTCATATTTCTGCTTTGTTCAGTCCTTTCTGCCTATAAAGCCCACTTCCTCTGCTTAGCTCATCAAAGCACCTTTTCTAAATTTTTAGAGGAGGTGCTACCCCAATTCACAAATCATAAATAACAGCCAGTTTGATCATTAAAATTTGTTGCAATTTTGTCATGTGACAGTTGTCGAAAAGAAATGAAAACAATACTCTAGTAGCAGCAGCCAATCCAAGATGAATATTTTTGAGATGCACGTGTGCACTAGTGGTCAGCTTAAATTTATGAATCAACAATGGGTAGCTTAGTGCTGCTTCCTGAAAGGGAGTGGTTTGTTTAACTCAGGGGTCCCCAACCCTCGGACAGGGGACTGGTACCAATCAGTGGCCTGTTAGGAACCGGGTGGCCCAGCAGGAGGTGGGTGGCGGGTGAGTGGAACTCCATCTGCCGTCAGATCAGCCACAGCATTAGATTTTCATAGGTGTGTGAACTGAACTGTGAACTGAGAGTTGGGGGGAGATCTAGATTGTGCACTTTTATGTGAATCTGATGCCCGATGACCCCCCTCCCCCCAATTCTGTCTATGGAAAAATTTTTTCCATGAAACACGTCCCTGATGCCAAAAGATTGGGGACCGCTGATTTAACTCACCCTTTCATATATCTCTTAGAATGTTTTCTGGTTCATAAAATTACAAACAAAACTGAAAAGAGAAAATGAGCTTCAGAAAAATGGGAACCAACCGTTAAATTTTTTAAAGAACATTTCTGTTCTTCAGTTAGTAGAAGTGAATTACTCAAAGTCTGTTTCTACAAAGACCATGTATTGACTTAAAAAATAAGTTTCTCTATATCCTGACCAAATCAATGTTGAACACACATTTGTAGGGTATTTGCTTGTAGGGATTGCTCGACTTGGTCCAGGCCTGCCGGGAGGTTGGAAGTAAAGAGTAGGATAAAGCAACAAAGATCTCCCCTCCAGCCCTAACCCCAGATTGCTTCACTGAAAAGAGATCTCTCTGGAGACCAGTTGGGTAGCCAGGGTTGCAAAAGAAGAAACTTGAGGACCAGCCAGTTCTGGATTAGAAATTTGGAGCCATTGTCCAGAGCCCTGAGAAGAAGACATCTCAACCACCCATGGCTGTTCGGACAAAGAAAGCACTGGAGGGAAGTGGGAGAAACAATAGCCAAGAATAAGGCACAAAATCTGGAAAACTGGTGTAGTAATTACCTTATTCACCGCTATCTTTGCCTGTCACTGACTACTCTTCCAGGTGTTTAGACCTGAACACAAACTTGATGTGAATTCTAGCTCAGCTCAGTTCAGTCTTGGGAATAAAAGGGAAAACTCTTCCTGTCCACAAACCTGTATCCTCTACCTCTGCTGTTCCAGTGACAATAACAGAAACAAGGCCAGGCGTGGTGGCTCACACCTGTAATCCCAAGACTTTGGGAGGTGGAGGTGAGAGGATTATCTGAGCCTAGAGGCTTGAAACCAGCCTGGGCAACTTGGTGAGACTTCATTTCTACAATAAATTTTTTTTTTTTTAATTAGCTGGGCATGGTGGTGCACACCTGTAGTTCCAGCTACTTGGAAGGCTGAGGTGGAAGGATTGCCTGAGCCCAGCAGGTTAATGTTGGGGTGGCCATGAGTGCTGCATGCCACTGCATTCCAGCAGTGGCTCAAGCCTGTAATCCCAGCACTTTGGGAGGCCAAAGCGAGAGAATTGCCTGAGCTTGTGTGTTCGTGACCAGCCTGGGCAGCATGGTGAGACATTGTCTCTACAATAAAAAAAATTTTTTTAAAAAGTGCTGGGTGTGGTAGCACACAATTGTAGTTCTGGCTACTTGGAAGGCTGAGGCAGAAGGATCACCGGAGCCCAGCAGGTCGACACTGAGGTGGCTGTGAGTGTGCCACTGCACTCCAGCCTGGGCGATAGAGTAAAACTCCAATTAAAAAAAAAAAGTTGTCTATTTAGTAAACTTGAAAGGAACAACAATAAAACACCTGGAACTAATGCAGGGTATAAGGTTAATATACAAAAGTCCATTGCTTTCTTAAATACCAGCAATGAATATTGGAAATAAAAAACAATACCATTTGAGTATTTCCAAAATGAAATACTCAGGTATAAATCTAACAATATATGCACAAACTCTATATAATAAAAACCACAGAACTCTGATGAAATTTTTAAAAAAGGTCTAAATGAGTGGAAATATATTGCATGTAGGATAGGAAGACAATATAATATGGTGAAGATGTCAGTTCTTCCCAACTTGACCTATAGATTTAATCAAAATCAATCCCAATCAAAATCCCAGCAGTCTATTTAATAAATATCAAAAAACGGATTCTATAGTTTACAGGAAGAGGCAAAGATCCAGAATAACCAATACAACACTGAAGAAGAATAAAGTTGGAGGACTAACAACATCTAACTTCAAGACTTACTGTATAGCCAGGTGTGGTGTCTCATGCCTGTAATCCCAGCATTTTAGGAGGCAGAGGCAAGAGGATTGTCTGAGCCCACGGGTTCGAGACCAGGCTAGGCAACTTGGTGAGACCTCATCTCTATAATAAATAAAAAATTAGCCAGGTGTGGTGGTGTGCAGCTATAGTTCCAGCTACTTGGAAGGCTGAGGTGAAAGAATCACGAGTGTGCCACTGCACTCCAGAATGGGTGACAGCATGAGACTGACTCAAAAACAAACTATAAGCTACAGTAACCAAGACAGTGTGATAGTTGTGAAAGAACAAACAGATCAATGGAACAGAATAAAGAGCCCAGAAATAACACATAAAATAATCCACTGATCTTTGACAAAACAGCAAAAAAAGAGAGAAAATATGACATTTTCAACAAGTGGATAGCCACATTAAAAAAATTAATCTAGACACAGACCTTACAGCTTTTACAAAAACGAATCCAGAATTAATCATAGACCTAAATGTAAAATGCAAAACTATAAACTCCTAGATGATAACACAGGAAAAAAATCTAGATCACTTGTGACATGGGAATGATTTTTAAAATACAATATCAATGTCATGATCTATGAAATAAATAATTGATAAGCTAGATTTCATTAAAATTGATAACTACTATGCAAGAGAATGAGAAGATAAGTCACAGATGGGAGAAATATTTGTAAAAGATATATCTGATGAAGAACTGTTATCCAAAATATACAAAGAGCTTTTAAAACTCAACAATAAAAAGTGAACAACCCGATAAAAGATGGGCAAAAGATCTTAGTAGACATCTCACTGAAGATATGCAGATGACAAGCATATGAAAAGATTGATGTTCAACATCATTTGTCATTAGGGAATTGCAACTTAAAACAATGAGATGCCACTATACACTTATTAGAAAGGCTAAAATCCCAAACACAGACAACATCAGGTGCTGGTGAGGATGCAGAGAAACAGGAACTCTCATTCTTTGCTAGTGAGAATACAAAGTGGTACAGCTACTTTGAAAGGCAGTTTGGCAGTTTCTTACAAAGCTAAAATACTCTTATTAGCAATTGTACTCCTTGGTATTTACCTAAATGAATTGAGAGTTATGTCCACACAAAAACCTGTACGTGAATGTTTACAACACCCCTATTCACAATCACCGAACCTTGGAAACCACCAAAATGCCCTTCAGTAGGTGCGTGGAAACATAAACTGTGGTACTTCCAGGCAATATAAACTTAATCAATGCCAAAAGAAAAAAGCTATCAAGCCATGAAAAGACATGGGGGAATCTTGAATATATGTTGTTAAGTGAAAGAAGCCAATCAGAAAGGCTTCATACTATATGGTTCCAACTATACAACATTCTGAAAAAGTAAAGAAATGGCCAGGCATGGTGACTTACACCTGTAATCCCAGCACTTAGAAAGACTGAGGTAAAAGGTTTGCTTGAGTCCAGGAATTTGAGACCAGCCCGGGCAACATAGCAAGACCTTGTCTCTACAAAAAATTTTTAAAAATTAGTCAGGCATGGTAGCATGCAACTATAGTTCCAGTTACTCAGGAGGCTGAGGTGGAAGGCTCATCTGAGCCCAGGGGCTCGAGGCTGCAATATGCCACAATCGGACCACTGAACTCTAGCCTGGGCAACAGAGTGAGACTCCCACTCAAAAAAAAAAAAAAAAAAAAAAATTATGGCGGCAGTAAAAAGATCAGTAGCTGCCAGGGCTTAGGGAGGCAGGCAGGGATGGCTAGGCAGAGCACATATGATTGATTTTCAAGGCCATGAAACCACTTTGTATGATACTGTAATGGTGGATACGTGTCATCATACATTTTTCAAAACCCACAGAATGAACACCATGAGTGAACCTTAATGGAAACTGTGGACTTTGGGTGACAATGATATGTCAGTGTTGGCTCACTGGTAAAACATACATGTTTCTCTCGTCTCAGATGTTGATAGTGGGAAGGTTATGCTCATGTGGGGCACAGGATAGATGGGAATTCTCTGTACTTTTTTTTTTTTTGAGTCAGAGTCTCACTCTGTCGCCCAGACTGGAGTGCAGTGGCACACTCACAGCTACTGCAGCCTCGACCTGCTGGGCTCAGGCAATATTTCCACCTCAACCTTTCGAGTATCTGGAACTATAGGTGCGCTATCACACCTGGCTAATTTTTTTGATATATTGTAGAGACAAGGTCTCAACAAGTTTTCCAGGCTGGTCTCAAACCCTTGGGCTCAGGCAATCCTCTCACCTGGGGGGAATTCTCTGCGCTTTCTATTCAACTTTACTGTGAACCTAAAACTGCCTTCTCAAAATAAAGTTTATTTTAAAAATGTATTAAATTTTTAAAAAGGGTTTAAGCGATGAGTCAGTGAGAAAGGGATAGAAGTGTTGAACAGCAGAGGCTAGTTTTCAGCAATACTGCTCTATTTAGAAAAATGTGCCTTCTTCCCTGACGTCTTCCATTTGCCACTCCATCCCTACTTCCAAGCTTTAAGACATTCAGTTAGGCCGGCTGGTGGCTCAGCCTGTAATCCCAGCATTTTGGGAGGCTGAGGCAAGTGGATTGCCTGAGCCCGCGGATTGAAGACCCACCCAGGCAACTTGGCGAGATTGTGTCTCCACAATAAATCAAAAATTAGCCGGGCGTGGTAGTGCACGCCTGTAGTTCTGGCTACTTGGAAGGCTGAGGCAGAAGGATCGCTGGACCCCAGTAGGTCGAGGCTGTGGTGGAGCGTGCCACGGCACTCCAGTCAGAGCGACAGAGTGAGACTCCAACTCAAAAAAAAAAAGACATTCAGTGACTTGTTTTTCTCCATGTACACATTTTATCAAAGTCTGATCTCATATTACTGTTTTCGCATTTTAAGATGGATACACTTTACAGCCTGGATTGCCCCTCCTTGGATGTCACAGAACAATAGGCTTATCCCTACCTGAACAGAGGTCTATGTGTCTAGTTCCCACCTGTTTGCTACCAAACTCTCCTTTTTCCTCCGCTCTTTCCTTTCTGTCCCCAGCTCTGGATCTAGAACCCTTAGGCCCACAATAGAGTGGACCTGATGGGCTAGACTGGCCAGGTCTGGCCATGGCCACTCCCAAGTCTCCAAGTTCGTTTAGCCCTCACCAACTCCTAGACATCTAAGCCTGACTTTTGTGGTGGGAATGGGGCTGCAGGGAGATAATATATAATGCCTCTTTTTCTCCATCAGTTATATTCATTCCACTTCAGAGGGCTTGACCAGCTCCCAGGGTGACCTGCTTCTATAGAGTTTCTCAGTGGGCGTGTCATAGGTTACGGGTGTCTATGTGACATAGATAGTTTTACATTTTTCCAGCCTTTAAAATATTTTATACCATTTAAGAACTATTAAAAGTCGGGCGTGGAGGCTCACATCTGTAATCTTAGTACTTTGGAAGGCTGAGGTGGGAGGACTGCTTGAACCCAGGAGTTCGAGACCAGCCTAGGCAACATAGTGAGATCTCGTCTCTACAAAATATCAAAAAGTTAGCCGAGTGTGGTGGCATGTGCCTGCAGTTCCAGCTACTTGGGATGCCAAAGCAGAAGAATTGCCTGAGCCCAGGAGGTTGAGGCTCTGGTGAGCTGTGATCATATCACTACATACCAGTCTGTGCAACAGAGTAAAACCTTGACTCAAAAAGAAAAAAAAGACTATTAAATATTTTACAGCATTTATTTTTGAATTTTTATAGACAATAATTATATCATACAAAGAAGATATAATGTTTTCACCAAGCCTCATTTAGTCTCTCCCAAATGCCTTCTAGGTATATCGTGTATGGTTTAAGATGTATGGTGTATGATGAATTGAGTTACTATCCTGGAAGTCAGTACACCTGAGTTTAATCTCAGTTACTCAACAGTGTGTGAGGTTATTCATATTACTTAACTCCTTCAGATTTTCCCTTGTAAGAAAAATAAAAAAGAGGGAGAGGGACTAGATGATAAGTCAAACTCCTGCCAGCTTTAAAATTGTATAATTGCTTTATGTCAAATGCAAATATAGGTGGTGACTGTTTAAGCCAGCCAAGTTTCCTCCTGTATCATGTTTCTCTCAAAGCAAAACCTAAAAGCTGGAGAAAGCTTCCTATAAAAGGCCACTTTTTAGATTTCATCAACTCCCAAAACAGATTGTTTATGGATCAGAAATTCTCATCTTGGGGCAAGTCCTCACTTGTACCCATGTTCTTTCCACTCAAGTGCAGACGCTGTTCTTGTGGAAATAGTAGAAGAAGAGGTCAGTCAGCCAGAGGCCCCATTCGGAGGGGATTGAAAGGTCTCCCAAGGCAACCACTCCCAAAAGCGGGCTGAGCTTCTGTGAGCTGTTTCCTGCCTGAACAAACAGCCCCTCCCAAGCCCTTGAGGCTGAACTGGTCTGGGGACCACCCTTTGGGATTCAAGTCTACTGCAGTGATCAGTGAGTCTTGGACAAAAATAAATGTAGAAAACATGGTCCTTGGCATTTGACTCCATGGCAGATCTAGAAACAACGTGGTGTTTTAGTCCGGTAATAAATAACCTGAGTCTGTGCCAAACCTGGAACACATTCCTTGGTCTCTCCCAGTTTAAATGTGTCAGTGTGAGACAGACAGGAATAGGACGGGCCATGAGGAAGCAGGAGCCAAGACTCTATTCGCTCACATCTGGTTCACAGCCAGATTGTGGGGCTGCTTGTCTTGGAGTCCTCCTGGCTAGTTTGCTTTTGAATGGTCTTCTCCCCTCCCCTTTCGATGTCTTTCACTCTGCTGGCAAACCAGCTCCTTCCCCCATCTCAGCTGCCTATCCAGGATGCCTTGGGTTCAGAAAAGAATCAAGCCTGGACAAGATTTGGTTAATTCAAACACGTTTGGAGCAAATGAGAATTTAAGATGTCATTCTTCTCCAGAGAACTCTCACTTGATAGGGGATTCTAAAAGATTGTAAAACCTTCAACAAAGTCTCTAATAATGGAATTTCATGCCTGTAGGAGAGATAAATTTGGATGGAACACTTTTCTATTGCCCTCTAATCATATTGTGCTTTATAATTTAAAGAAACAGGACTTTAATGCCAATCATGTGCAGATACTGTTCTATTTATACATTACAAATATTAACTTATTTCTCAAAACCATGTGAGATAGGTACTTCTATTATCCCCATTTTGCAGGCAAGGAAACTGAAGAACAGAGAGGTTAAGGAACTTTCCTGAAGTCACACAGTTAATGAATGGCAAAGTTGGGATTCAAATTCAGGCAGCCTGCTTCCAGAAGCCATACTCCTAACTACTGTGCTATCCTGCTGTCCTGTTTAATGCCCATTCACTCTCACTTGCCTACATTCCTGCCCAGACACTTCTTGGGTGGATTTTTAGAAGTAGATCATTTTGGCCGGGCACAGTGGTTCAAGCCTGTAATCCCAACACTTTGGGAAACCGAGGTGAGAGGATTGCCTGAGTCCACGGGTTTGAGACTAGCCTGGGCAACTTGGCGAAACCTCATCTCTATAATAAATAAAAAAAAATTTGCTCAGCGTGGTAGCGCGCACCTGTAATTCTGGCTACTTGGAAGGCTGAGACGGAAGGATCTCCTGAGCCCAGCAGTTCGACGCTGGGGTGGCCATAAGCGTGCCACTGCACTCCAGCCTGGGTGACGGAGTGAGACTCCAACTCGGAAAAAAAAAAGTAGGATCATTTTATTTCACTTATACCCATTGCTGTATCATAAAAGAAGCTCTTGACTTCATGTGGACAAGCAAAAGTAGATTTGGTGGGTCTAGATATATTTATTTATTTACATTAATCTAAAATGTTTTTAAAGTCAAAGTAATATATGTGCTACTAAAAACATTAGAGACTCAGAGGCTTTTAACAACAAATAGTCCTCTGTCCCTTCCCTTTACTTCTCTGGCCCCCCTCCAGAGGCCAGAACTTATAATTCTCATGTTTACTGCCGCTTCTCTAAATAATATGCTTATATTAATGTTTTTGAGTGATCAATCAACTTTAAACATTATTCTCTTGACTTCCTGCTATGATCATTGAGAAATTAGTTCCCCTCCAACCCTATACTTATCTTCCTCCTCTCTTGCCGATATATTTAACTAAATATTTTTAGTTCTTCTGTTGCTTTTTAAAAAATTCTTCTATTTTAACTTTTTTATTGAAATGTAATATATTTACAGATATGTGTACATATCATAATTGTACGGCTTAGTGAATTTTCACAAACTGAACACACCCTGTGTAAACACCCAGACTGAGAAAGAGCACATGACCAACACCCCACCCCACAGGTCTCCCTTGCGTTCTGCATTGGGGTCCCCAGCACCACCACCACAGGCTCAGCATTAGGTTGTACTTATGGCTATAACTTATTACAGAAGAAGGCTATGTAACAAAACCAGCAAAGGAAAAAAACCACAGGGGACAAAGAAGAAACCAAGCACAGGCCTCTCAGAGTCCTCTCCCAATGGTGTCACTCGGGACTTAATCTTCCAGCAATGAGTTGTGACAACCTGTGCAATGTTGTATACTTGGGAAGTTCCATAGAGTTTCAGCACCCAGGGCTTTTATTGGAAGCTGGTCATGTCACCATCCTCTGCCTAACACATACCAAAACTCTAGACTCCTAGAAGGAAAGAAGGTGTTCAGTATAAACCACATTGTTTGCACAAACAGTTCAGGCACAGTGAGCCATTTAAGAACTGGGAGAACCCTCCCAAAATCCAAGCTTTCAGATGGCAGCCAAAGGCCAACCTTGCAAACAGGCCTTTCTAAAGATCGCAGTCGCAGACCTGCTTGATTATCTTCTTTTTGAGGCTTCTTGGTGAGACCAACCTACAGTGTGAACTTCAGTTCTGCCTGATAGAGGTCCTAGATTCAGCCAGTTAAAATAAATCCCTAATTAACCATAAAGTCTATCTTAAAAAGCCAGGTGACTTCTTCCTTAAGTTTCTGTATGAACATTTTTACCTGACCTGAGGCATCAATTCAAGCGCAGTACAACTCTGGCCAGTAAGTTGAAGGTGACCTGAATGCCTTCCAGGACTGAGGCAGTGTGATAGGGTCACATACAAAAGAACAGTCCCAGGGGGCACAGGTGGTACCCCTTCTTCCATTGCTTATTTTTGAAATTTTAAATAATTAAACCTCTGTTTCTCGCTCCATTCACTTTATAAAGTCTCCCAACTCCCTATTGTCTCAGTACCTCATCCTTCTCCTTGTCTCTTATAGAAACATCATGAAATCTATCTTGCTTTTATTACAGTTTGATTCCAAAAGTTGCCAATGAAAATTATATTATCGTATTGAGTTAAGTATTTTTCAGTGGAGAGCTACGTAAGGTGCTATGATTATCTCGATTTTCTTGTACAATCTTTTTTCCCCTGTTGTTTCAAATGGGGAAAATTTTTTCCATTTTTTTCTTTCATTTTGCCTTGATCCTTAGTAGTTTTCATCGTTTCAATCATATCTTCTAGCCCATGAAGTTCCCTTTTCCCTGTATTCCTTCCTTGTCCCGCTTACTTCATTCTCTTGCTCAAAACCCTCGGTGATATTGCGTCCCAGCCCATGTGGCAGAGAAGGCCCCTGCTTATTTCTCAGACATCATCTCCCACCACTCCTGTTTCACTCCCACCTTCCTGCCACAGTTGCTTTCTTCCCATTCTTCAAACACACAAAGCTCATTTCCACAGCTGGGCCTTGCTCTTGCTATGTGTTCTTCCTGAAATGCACTTCTCCCAGAGTCTACTGAAGCCCAGTTCCTCATCTGACTCAGGCCTCAGCTCCAATGTCCCCCTCTCAGAGACTTTCCTTGGCCACTCCACCAACACTAGCACACCTCTCCTTTCCCTGCTTTATTTTTCATCCTGGCATCTATCTCTACTTCCAGTTAGCTCACACACACATTTGTTTACTTTTTTTCTTTTTCCTTTTTAAGTCGGAGTCTAGCTCTTTGTCTAGGCTGGAGTGCAGTGGCATGATCACGGCTCACTACAGCCTTGACCTCCTGGGCGCAGGTGATCCTTCTGCCACAGCCTCCTGTGTAGTTGAGACTACAGGTGTGTACCACCAGGCCTGGCTAATTTTTTGATTTTTTTTTTTTTTGTAAAGAGGAGGTCTTGCTATATTGCCCAGCCTGGTCTCTAACTCCTGGCCCCAAGCGATCCACCCACCTCGGCCTCCCAAAGTGCTGGGATTACAGGTGTGAGCCACCATGCCCAAGCTTGTTTACCTGTTTTCTATCTCCCTCATTGCAGTGTAAGCATTATGGTGTCTTTCTTGTTCACTGCTATATCCCCAGTGCCCAGAAGAGTGTCTAGCATATAGTAGTTACACATAAATATTTGTACTCTCTTAACCCTGCTAAGTAGATGTCATCCTGGCACTTCTTTCATTGTTCTCCTTGATTGAATGAATGAATTTCCATTTTTCCATTTTGTTGGAGAATATATTTATTAACTTCCTAAGAAAGGATGCATGGGAAGTAAAATTTCCAAATCCTTACATATTTGAAAGCGTCTGTATTTGCCTTCAACCTAACTGATAGTTAGCTTGGACCTATAATTCTAGGTTGAAATTCATTTTCTCCTTGAATTTTGACAGCCTTGACACTGAAGAGAAGTTTGAGGCACATCTGTTCTTCTTCCTTTGATGGTGATGTGTGTGTGTGTGTGTATGTGTATGTGTGTGTGTATTTGAACTTGGCTTCTAGAAGCTTTAAGGGTTTTATCTTTATACATTCTCAGTGATGTATCTAGGTTCCTTGCCTCCCTAACTCCCCCCCTCCCCCACTCTTTTCTCCCCCTCACTCATCCAGCTCTGTAATCAAAGAATTTTTTCCATTTGAAGGCAGCGTGTTTCTCCATTTAGCTGTTCTATTGCTTTGCTAGTCTTTCTTTCTGACATGCTCTTTAGTTAGTTTAAACTTTCTGGAATGATATCTTATTTAACTTTCCTATTTTTCACTTTAATGTCTATTTGTCCCGTATCTTTGCCATATTTCCTCATTTTACCATCTAAGATTTTAAATATGTTTTGGCAGATATATTTTTAAATTCCAAGAATGAGGCTTATTTTCTGAATTTTCTTGTTCCAAACCATCCCATTTGTGTTAGGAATACAATGTATATTAGTCTTCTAAGGCTTCCATAACAAAGTACCACAGACTAGGTGACTTACACAACAGAAACTTCTGTTCTCACAAGACTAGAGGCTAGAGATCTGAGATCAAGGTGTTGACGCGGTTGGTTGGTTTCTTCGGAGGTCTCTCTCTTTAGTTTGCAAGTGACCATTTCCTCCCTGTGCCTTCACACCATCTTTTCTTTGTCCTAATCTCTTCTAATAAAGACGCCAAATTGGATAAGGACCCATTTTAATTGAATTACCTCTTTAAAGACCCTATCTTCAAATACTGTCACATTCTGAGGTCCTGGGGGTCAGAACTTCAACATATAAATTTGAAGGGACACAATTCAGCCTACAATACAACCTCAAATTCTCGGAGTGTCTTATATGCATTTTTTTAAAGTCCTATCTTATTCTCTGCATTAGTTATTTTCTCCAAGGTCATCTTATTTATCTTGATTTTTCTCTGTAATGTTGTAGACTTTTATCAAATGCTTAATTATCTTTTCATATTTAGGAATGAGGCAATAGAAAGTTTAACTGTGTATGGGATGGGATCTGCTGACTGGCCGACTTCACCTGGGGAGCTAGCCATTACACTGGTAGGCTCCAAATTCCTGAATGAAAACTGAAGCACTGTGGAAGTCTCTATCTACACTGGCTGCGCTTGTTTTCCTTCTGTTTAAAAAATCCTCCACTTCTGTGATCAAGGAATCAAGTTGCCAGATTTAGCAGAAAAAAATGGACACCTAGTTAAATGTGAATTTCAGACAAATGAGAAACCATTTTCTAGTACTATAAGTATGTTCCATACAATACTTGGGAACGCAACACTAAAACAGTTCGTTGTGTATCTGAAATTCAATTTTAACCAGGCATCTTGTATTTTATCTGGCCACCTTACCACCACAAGGGTTATATGAATGGGAGGAAAAGGGCCTGGTGACCTGACATTTTGCCTAACGTATGGAAGAGGAGAGTAAGGAGGAAGTGATGGTTCCACTTGCAGACCTTCAGATAATCGTGGATTCCCATCTTACTTCCTGGACCCATGATGACAGAACTCTGAAGAATTCTGGCCTTCTGGAACTCCCTGTCAGGCTATAGCCCCACTGCACATGTGATATAGTGAAAAATATGTATTTTGTTTTTGTCTCCAGGGTCTGTTATTCCTTACTTACATTTCTGACAATTCCGCTGATGTGTTTTTTTGACATTTTACATTTTTCCTGGCAAACTTTTCCATTATAAAGTTTCCAACTCTGAACTTTCTAATGGAAAACTTAATAACTTCTGCTTTTTAGTGTTATGAATTTTAAGACTAAGCTTACAAAAGGCTAGGAACAGCATATAATACTGTTTTCTACCACTATTTACATATTTATGTCTTTTAAAAAATCAAGTTAAAACATTGAGTAGAGACTGCAAAAGCCCATGTAAGTTGACACAAGTTTCACTCTTTCTTTAAACAACTTTTATTTTATTTTTTGAGTTGGAGACTTACTCTGTCACCCAAGCTGGAGTGCAGTGGCACAATCATGGCTCACCACAGCCTCAAGACCTCCTGGGCTCAGGAGATCCTTTAGCCTCAGCTTCCTGAGTAGCTGGGACTACATATATGTCACCATGCCCAGCTGATTTTTAAAAAAATTTTTTGTAGAGATGAGGTCTCACTATTTTACCCAGGCTGGTCTCGAACTCCTGGCCTCAAGTGATCCTCTTGCCTTGGCCTCCCAAAGTGCTGGGATTACAGGCGTGAGCTACCATGCCCAGCCTCACTCAAGTCTCAGTTATACAACAAAGCGTGGATCTAAGTTCATAGGTCCAGTGGGCCAGTATGTAACTTATTGCTTAACTAATAAGTTCTGTGACTTTTTGTTTGTTTGAGACAGGGTCTTGCTCTGTCAACCAGGCTGGAGTGTAGTGGCATGATCACAGCTCACTGCTCAAGGGTTCAAGTGATCCTTCTACCTCAGCCTCCCATGTAGCTAGGACTACAGATGCGTGCCACCATGCCCAGCTAAATTTTAAAATTTTTTGTGGAGATGAGGTCTCACTATGTTGTCCAGGCTGGTACCAAACTCCTGACCTTAAATGATCCTCCTGCCTCAGCCTCCCAAAGTGCTGAGATTATAGACCTGAGTCACTGTGCCTGGCCCTTACGGCCTCTGACTTTTATAGTCAAATTTTATTAATTTAACTTGAAATGAAAACAGAAGGTATACTTAAGGTAACCAACTGTTCTAATTTGCCTGAAATTGAAAGAATTCCCAGGACAAAGAATTTTCAGTGCTAACACCAACAAAGTCCCTAACAAACTGGGAGGAGTTGGTCACCCTATGTACACCAGAAATATGGAAATAAGTAAATATAGGGATTAGTCTAATCCTAATGCTCAAATTGTTTTCTGATTTATTTTATATACCATATAATTACTAATGTATATATGTGTATATTTGTATACATCCATTTATCATTTTACTTTTTCTTTAGTTAAATTATCTTTAAAACGAAGAGAATAATATGCAGTGTGTTCACAGGAGTGCTGCATTGCTTAATTAACGCTTATCAATTGCTTTGGGATCCTTTGATGAAAGCGCTAAGTGATTGTAAAGGTTTATAACAATATTATTTTATACAGAGAGATGTAGCAGGATTCAAAGCACCTGACTGATTGAACATAGAGAGATTACCTTATCATTATTTAGATACTGTAATCCTCATGGCGGTTCACTGACAATATTAACATAATTTGGAACCAGTTCAAAGCAAATTGTTTTTTGAAAAAAATATCAAAGAGGGAACATAAGTGATACAGAAACTTTGGACCTAAAGAACAAAATGCACCAGGAAGGAGGTAGTTGCACAAGTCCGAAGTGGAGACATGTGGCTTTTGTAAAAAGCCATAGGCTGGGCTTGGTGGCCCAGGCCTGTAATCCCAGCACTTTGGGAGGCCGAGGCGAGAGGATTGCCTGAGCTCAGAGGTTGGAGACCAGCCTGGGTAACTTGGTGAGAACCTTGTCTCTAGAATAAATCAAAAACTGGTAGCGTGCACCTGTGGTTCCAGCTACTTGGAAGCCTGAGGCAGAAGGATCGCCTGAGCCCAGCAGGTTGAGGCTCTGGTGGCCATGAGCGTGCCACTGCACTCCAGCCTGGGTACAGAGTAAGACTCTGACTCAAAAAATTAAAAAATAAAAACAACCCCAAAAAAGCCATAAGAAAGGGCCCTTTTAGAAGATAGGATTTTCAGTCTTCTTGTAGACATTCTAGTTAAACATATTTTTTCTGTGAGATGTAATTAGTCCCAGTTACTGAAAATATCATGTTCTCCATTGACAGATACTGAATTTTTTCCCAGGATAAAATTAGGAATACTTGAGATAAAGTTAAATAGCACTGTTTAAATGGAACATTGTACCTTTTTATACTTAAATACTGCTGTGTGTATTTCTTAAGAACGAGGTTATTCTCTTACATAACTACAGAACAATGACCAAAACCAGAAAATGTACATTAATATTATCTAATTTACAGGTCTAATCATATTTTGCCAATTGTCCCAATAATGTCCTTTACAACTCATAATAGTGATAAAAATCTAGTCAAAGATCTAATTGGGGATTAAATGATGCATTTAATCATCTTTTAAAATTGGGAACAGGCTGGGCTCGGTGGCTCAGCCTATAATCCCAGCACTTTGGGAGGCCGAGGTGAGTAGATTGTCTGAGTCCACGGGTTCGAGACCAGCCTGGGCAACTTGGCGAGACCTATAATAAATCAAAAACTTAGCTGGGCGTGGTAGTGCGTGCCTGTAGTTCCAGCTACTTGGAAGGTTGAGGCCAAAGGATCACCGGAACCCAACAGGTTGAGGCTGCAGTGGCCGAGAGGGATGCCACTGCCCTCCAGCCTGGGTGACAGAGTGTGACTCCCACTCAAAAAAAAAAAAAATTGGGAACAGTTTCTCAGCTGGTCTTTGCTTTTCATGACATTTACATTTTGAGCAGTATAGGCCAGTAGATTTGTATAATATCCTTCACTTTGCTTCTTCATGAGATTCAGGATACGCTGGGTGATACAGAAGTGAGGAGGAAAAATGGAACATTTTCAAGGAGCAGTTTTTATGACCGGTTTATTGGTACATGCAACATAATTGGAGGATGAAGCTTCCAGTGGGCTGGTAGCGGATGCTGTGGTACACCTTTGAGGACCGCGGCTGTCACCACCACAGCTGCTGGAAGTGTTGGCTTCAGAGAGCCCACAGCTGAGACCTTCTCCAGTTATTATCCTCTGCCAGTTAAGCTGCCTCTCCCACTTCCAACGGCTGGTTGAGGTCGGAGTACAAAGGCCTGGCCCTGTGCCTCAACCAGGCCATCTCAACTACAGACCGCACAGTGGGATGGGCTGAGGCCTCTGCTGCAGCTGCCTTTCAGTTCAGCTTCTCCCTCTGCCCGATCCTGCTGCCTTCTCTCTCTCACCTGAGTTGTTTCAGAGAGCACTCCCCACACATCTTCCCAGGAAAACTGACCTGGAAGTGGGCCGTTTTACATATGCAAATAGGTCTTTTGATAAGCATTTTAATCTTTAAACAGGTCTGTTTGTAAACATTTTAAATATTTTAAAATGATGGCTTGGCTCGGTGGCTCAGCTTGTAATCCCAGCACTTTGGGAGGCCTAGGCGAGTGAACTGCCTGAGCCCGCGAGTTCGAGACCAGACCGGGCAACTTGGCGAGACCTCATCTCTACAATAAATTTTAAAAAAATTAGCCGGGCACGGTAGCGCGCACCTGTAGTTCCGGCTACTTGGAAGGCTGAGGCAGAAGAATCACTGGAGCCCAGCAAGTTGTTGCTGGGGTAGCTGTGAGTGTGCCACTGCACTGCAGCCTGGATGATGGAGACTCCGACTCAAAATAAACAAACAAACAAACCAAAAAAAAAAAAAAAAAACAGCCGGGCTCGGTGGCTCAGCCTGTAATCCCCGCGCTTTGGGAAGCTGAGGTGAATGGATTGCCTGAGCCCACGGGTTTGAGACCCACCTGGGCCACTTGGCGAGACCTCCTCTCTACAATAAATTAAAAAAATCAGCCGGGCGTGGTAGCACATGCCTGTAATTCTGGCTACTCGGAAGGCTGAGGCGGAAGGATCGCCAGAGCCCAGCAGGTTAAGACTGCGGTGGCCGTGAGCGTACCACTGCACTCCAGCTTGGTCATCAGAGTGAGAATCCGACTCAAAAAAATATCTGTAGTTACATCTCCATTATCATTCCTTCTGTTTGTGTCTTTTCTTTTTTTTCCTCCCTGGATTAGTCTTGCCAGAGTTTTTCCTATTTCTTTTACTTTTCCAAAGACTCACCTTTTAGTTATTAGTCAATTTTAGTCTTTTAAAAATTAATTAATAAATCATTAATGTCTGCCTTTATTCTTAAAAAGCATATTTAAATTGCTAATCATAACAAAATTGACACGCATTTGCAAAATAGAGGCATATATGGGAATTATTATATGTTTGACTACATTACTTGGTGTATATAAAGGCCATGGATCACTGAAGGGGAATCTGTTCTAATTTTCATAAACTTCTACTTTCTTTGGAATGATTTTGTTTTCTTTTTCAGGTTTCCTGAGTTAAAAACTTGGTTGAACTTTGTTTTCCTTTTTCTGTTTTTTTGTTTTTTTTTTGAGTTGGAATCTCACTCCGTCGCCCAGGCTGGGGTGCAGTGGCACACTCACGGCCACCCCAGCAATCCTTCCGCCTCAGCCTTCCAAGTAGCTAGAACTACAGGCGCATGCTACCACGCCCGGCTAATTTTTTATTTATTGTAGAGATGAGGTCTTGCCAAGTTGCCTGGGCTAGTCTTGAACCTGCAGGCTCAGGCAATCCACTCACCTCGGCCTCCCAAAGTGCTGGGATTATAGGCTGAGCCACTGAGCCCTGCCGATTTGTTTTTCATTTTTTTGTTTTCTGTCAAATGAATTAAAAACAATAAATTAGCCTATATATACAGCTTTGGCTATATCTCACAATTGCAAAATTGCAAATATAGAAAAGTAGGCCAGGCATGATAGCTCACACCTATCATCCTAGCACTTTGGGAGGCTGAGGCGAGAGGATTGCCTGAACTCAAGAGTTTGCAACCAGCCTGGGCAACACGGCAACACCATGTCTCTACAATTAAAAAAAAAATTAGCTAAGCGTGATGACACACACCTATCATCCTAGCTACTAAGAAGGCTGAGATGGAAAGACTGCCTGAGCCCAGCAGGTCAAGGCTGTGGTGGCTGTGATCATGGCACTCCAACCTGGGCAACGGGGCAACAGAGTGGGACTCTGACTCATAACAAAACATAACAAAATGGTAGCTTTATTCACTTGGCAGAAGGATTTTATTAATAATGTTCCTTCTATTACCATTTACTACTGGCATTAGACATTCATTGGTTACTTACTCTGTGGTGGACACAGAGAGTAAAAGTGATACCAAAGAGTCCCTCTGTTCAAGGAGCTAACAATTTCACATGGTGAAAAAAAACATCAGATGAACTGAGTGCTGACTAGGTTTTCACCACAATTTTTCTCACTCTTTCTGGCCTACAATTTTAGCCTGTCTACCTACATCTAGCATAGACTTGGAGAAGAGGGAATAAGTAGAGGAAAGGAAAACCATTCAAATTCATCTGTAGATTAATACTGTTAGCAATGGCCATGGTGTATACCTATTACCTGGGTTTATTACCTGAACTTTAATTCTATCTGACAGAGTTGGCGATAAGAGTCTTGGAAGTCCCTACAAATTATCTATTATTTAGGCCAGGCATTCTTTTTCTTTTGTTTTTTGAGCTGGAGTCTCACTCTGTTGCCCAGACTGGAGTGCAGTGGCCGCTTCCGGCCACCGCAGCCTCGACCTGCTGGGCTCCGTCGATCCTTCCGCCTCAGCCTTCCAAGTAGCTGGAACTACAGGCGGCGCTACCATGCCCGGCTAATTTTTTTGATTTATAGTAGAGATGAGGTCTCGCCAAGTTGCCCAGGTGGGTCTCGAACCCGCAGGCTCAGGCAATCCACTCACCTCAGCCTCCCAAAGCACAGGATTACAGGCTGAGCCACGGAGCCCGGCTAGGCCAGGCGTTCTTAATCTGGGTCTGTGAACTTTGATAAAAAGAATAAAGATAGACACCTATATATAATACACATACTTACATTTTAACATATATATATTTTTTTCAGTAAACTCAAACTAAAAATTAGTAGTTCTTCCATTATGAATGGAAGAGGCTACAAACCACAGTAATATGAACAATACCTGTGACTTGGCCCTCAATAGAAATCACACATATTTTCTACCCCATTAAGTTGTTGCAGATTTCTCAAAATATCATTTGTGTGTATCACCACAGCAAAACTGTTGTAGGTCTTAATCTTGTTATTTGATGTATTAATAAAAAGCAAACATTGAACTGCTTTAGTTATCTATGGTGGTGTAACAAATTACCCCAAAAGTCAGTGGCTTAAAACAACTAATGTTTATTGTCTCACAGTATCTGTGGGCCAGGAATCTGGGCTTGGCTTGGCTGGGTCACCTGGCTCAGGGTTTGGTTTCACAAGGCTGCAGTCTAGGTGTCAGGTGGGGCTGTAGTCTCACCTGATTGTTGGCAGGATCCAGTTCCTCACAGGCTGTTGAACTGAGGGCCCCAATTCCTTGGTGGCTGTTGATGAGATCACTCTCAGTTTCTTGCCATGAGGGCCTCTCCATAAGGCAGGTCATAAGAGAGCAACCGACTTCATCTAAGCGAGCAAGTGAGAGAGCAAGAGAAAACATGCAAAATGGAAGCCAGGAACTTTTTGTAACCTAATCATGGAAATGACACCCCATAATGTTTTCTGTATTCCTTTTTTGTTACTAGAGAAGTGAATTACACAAAGCAGTAATACCAGAAGGTGAGGATCACTGAGAGCCATCTTGGGTGCTACCTACCACATAATTATATCACAAATTCACTTTTTAGTAGTTTTACAACTGCAATATTAATATAATCAATTTCCTTTGTAACCCCAGGTAGCTTATTTTATGCATTCAAGGACATCAATTTATTAATTTTTAAATTTTTTTCTCTAATTCCATGAAAGATTAAGAAACACTATTTTGAAAAGGGGTCCATAGACTTCAACAAACTTCCAGAATGTTACATAGCTCTAATTTGTTTCAGTTGATGTACTTTCAATGACTGCCTGAGGAAATTCATTTACAATGGTCTCAATTTAGAAACCGGAGGTCAAAGCTTTAGCCTACCCCGTATTAACCCAGTCTGATAGTCTATGCTGGTTCATATTACCTTTATGCCATGAAAAAAGCATGGGATACTTGAAAACATACATTTGCTATAGAACAAACCATAAACTGTTCTCTATCTTATCTACTTGAGTTGGTATACATATGCGTGCAGTACAGGGAGGGGGTGCATAGGCTTATGTCAAATTTGTTGGATCACAATTAAACCTCTCATGCTTGTATATGACAACTGTCATTTGAGTTTCAAAATGATCATATGAGTGGAGTTGATTTCACCAGGAGTACACTAATTGCCAGACAAGAGTTTCTCTCACTATGGAGCTATGTATGAAAAATCACAGAGTGTAAGAAAAGAGAGAAATGATGCCAACAGTCTTTCCTCAGTCTTTTGCATGTGTCACCTGCTCTTGGCAAAGCTAAAGACAGTGGATGATGTTTCTAAATGATATTTTCTGCAAGCACAATACCAGCTTCATATATTGTCTTAGAAGTCTACTAGCTGAGTATTTTATGAAATTTCCAATATTTATATTAAAGCTAAATTTGTCAACAATAATTGGGAGTGATTCTTTTATTTGGCTTGCCTGGAGGCCAGTTTTGTGCCGGAATGCAAATTGCGTTATCTTCCCAAAGGCATCTCTTGAGTCATCTTACAGGGAGGTGGTCTGCCGCACAGTTCTCAGAGTCTAATAATAAAGCAGCCCAGTATTTTCAATTATTTTAGATTTTCCAAGAAAACCCGAACAAGTTTTCATGCATGCTGCCAAGTTTTTTGTGACCTTTCCAAATCCTAGCTCCTCTCAAGTCTCTAGAGTCCAAGTCATGGTGAAATGGAAGCTTCTAATCCCCGCAGCTACTGACTAAGCAACTTGAGCCGCTGATCTGTTTTTGTTGACTACAGTTTTCTAATCTGCAAAATGCGTGGGTTCCTGATCACTCTTTCCATTTCTAACATCCTTTGCATTGCACTGTAAAGTAGTGAGAAGATCTCTGATGACATTTAGAATGTGACTCATGTCCCAACACACTGGGCCACGCTCAAGGGAGGCCTGTACCAGTCCTGAGTGAAAAAGGCAGTGAGGTGAGGCTGGTGAGAGAGGGAAGTGACTCCTGTCCAGCCAGCTCTCTCAGAACCCGCCGGGACTCCACCTGGCGGAGGTGGGCGGGGCCGGGACTGGCGTTGACGACAGAAGGCTACTTCCGGCTGTAGTGCGTATGACGTCAGGGCGAGTGGGACCGACCCAGCCACCGAGAAGCCGAGGAGGGAGGGCTCGCGAGAGTTCATGGAGGCCGCCCCGAGATTCCGGCGCGGCCGCGGGTCCCGCCTCCCGGGGGCGGGGCGAGGGCGGAGCGGGGAGCAGGGAGCGGACGGGCGCCCGGCCGGCTGCGGTCCGTGCGGAGGCTGAGCCGGCCGCGGGCGCGACCGGAGGCAGGTGAGTGCGCGAATGCAGCGCTCGGCTGGGGGGTCCGGGCTCGGCGCGCCGGCCTCAACTCTGCGAGCAGGAGCAGTAGGAGATCGTGGGGGTCTTTGGGTGTCCAGGGAAAGCTGGGCTAATTTCGGGGCTGTAAATGTCTCCGGGGAAGCTGCGGCGACGGCCTTGGCCCTCTTATTCCCCTGGGTGACACTGGCCCCGTGTCTCCGGAGAGGTGGTCGCGAGCCTGGGGTGGAACCTCTGCCCTTCCCTGCCCCTTTCCCCGTCCGCTCCTCGGCCCCGAGCGCCCCGCTCCGCGTCCCTGCCCGGGCTCCGTAAACAATAACAAATGTTGCGGGTCCTGTCTTAGCAGCCCCGGCGCTGCCGTCCGGTGCCCTCCAGCCGATGTCGCCGAGAGGAAGGATTCTAGGCATGGCTCTTCGATTGTGGGGGCTGTTTGTGTACCGTTCCTAAAAACTGATGCGTCAGATTGCTTGCTAAACATTTCTCAGACAGGCACAGTGAAGCCTCCCAGCGCCCAGAAGCCACGGAGAGCTCCAGCCGGTCTCAGAATCTGTCCCATTGAAACCCAGACCCCTCCTTTCAACATCTTCTCCCAGTCCCGCTCTCACCTTTAGGGACAGACGAGCGGTGGTTTAGTGTGGGTATGGAAGAGATTATACCCGACTGAGTAGGGCAAGTCTCACCTTTTAAAAAGTTGCCAGGTTGACAGCAAAAGAACAAACTTTATTTTCAAAACCAGTGGCCTCCCGTTGACTGGTGCTACTTTGTTTTGTGGACTCGCTTTTCGGTCCTAAGTTTGGAAGAATGAGATAAGTAAGAAGACATGGGCAGTGAGGGGAGGGCTAGTGGTGCTGAAGGTAGTGGCTCGTCCAGAAGTGAGATGCTGTTGTTCCTCACTTGATAAAATGCAGAAGCAGCGCCCTTGCCTGTTTCACGTAACTTGTAATAAGTTTTGATAGAAACCACTTACTCCGAAATGGCCTGAGTATTATTGCTGCTAAAATCTGAAGAAACAACTTTAAGTGTTGGAAGTTATGCCTCTTGATTGTAAGGTGAAGATGGATGACTGAGACTGTATTTTTGGTGGGGTGTCTTAAATCTGACAAAAGTCTTCCTACTTTAAGGCAGGGTCTGTTGTTCTTGAGTACGATTTTGCTTATCCAATACAGATTTTTGAAAGTCCTTTGTCTTAATCATATATGTATATAAGATACTGAAAGCCTCTTTAAATTTGACTGGTCTTTCTCTCTATGCCTCAGGATATGTAAAATAACTCAGTTTGCTCTACTGTCTCCCCTGTGGCTGAGAGGTATGTGAATTAGACACTCTTGTAGTTATTTGAGGGGAGAGAAATTCATTTAAAATACGCTGTTACATTATGATATTTACATAATTTCGTTTCATAGGTTCATCACAGTACTTTTATCGGAAAAATTCTGATCTCAAAAGCGGTACAATGAATTAAAAGGTTTTTTTTGGTTTGGCCTTACTAAGCTTTGTTTTCTTCTTAAGATGGCTGATAATTGTTTCCCATTTGGTTGGGATGTGTTTAGAATGAGAAGCAAAGTTGGGTGTAGTTTTGTATTCTTTTGAAAGGCCTTGCCTCTGGGAATGAAAAAATTAGACTTAGAAAACCACACTAAAAGGAGTTCTTCTCTAGGTTTTTGTTTTTGAGTTTGCTTTAAAATAAGTCCAAGAATAGAGACAAAGATTATTTGTGCAAACAAATAGGTGTTCTTGGCAGTTTTTATGCTGAAAACTTAATTTGTAAACACTAGAAGAACAAAGGAAAATTTGTACTTCCTAGAAAATGATAAAGCAATGGCCTCAGTTCAGCTGTTTTGTTTTCAGAAAAGTTCTGTTCTCTTAGAGTGAGGGCAGCATCATTGTGTTAGTGAAGTTGGGTAACATGCTTTTAAAGTGCTTTCCCAGTGATCCAGAATAAATTGGAGACTTTTTTTGTGTGTGACACTTTTTTAAGAGGGAAAAGAGGGCACAAATCAAAGCCAGAAAGATTTGCATCTCAATGTAATGTTAAAATGATTTTATTTTACATAAATAGTGTAGGGTGAATCAAGTAAGCATATTGTCATCTAGCACCCTAGGATTGCATTAAAATCAGCAGATGGACAAGTTATGATTAGGTTAGACCAGACATATGCAGAAATTATACTACTGTACTTATATTAAAAGCACTGTGGTCTTTTTGAATGAGATAATGAGAGCAAGTCTTTAAGACATAAGAAACTTTTTTAAAAATTAAAAAGATATCTTTGGTTAGTAGTTTAAAAGAATGAAGTGAATCCTCCTTTCCTCCCCACTCCCCAAATTCTTGATTAAATCTTAAGAGAAGATTTAGCAAGGTATGACCAGTACTGAAGTGCACTGGTTGCAAAAGTGCGCTGTCTCAGGTAAAGACTATTGTTGTTCAGAATCTTTAGACTATTGTTGTTCAGAATCTTTAGAGGGAGGGAAATGAAAGGCAACAGGTCTCTTCCTCAAGGAGGTGCAATCCAGTAGGAGGGAAAAGTACTCACCCAAATAACTATCATACAAAATGCATTTTATGAGGAAGCCAAGGAGGAAGGTATTGCATCCTCCTAGAGGCATTAAGGAAGATGTTGAGTAGGAAAAGGCATTTGTGTAGATGACTTGGGTGATCATATGATAATGATAATAAACAAACACTTTATGTAATGCTGCTTGCTGTGAAACCTTTACATATACTGCTTATTTACCTGGGTTTAATCCTCACAACAAGTATGGCATAGTTATTTTTATTATTCCCATTTTGCAGATGGAGTAACTGAGGTACCAGGGTTAGATCGCTTGTAAGTGCTAGAACCAGGATACTGACCCAGGCATTCTGACTTGGACCTTTTTGGCTGTGCTTAACTGCTGTCTGTATTATTTATGACAGTCTTTTTCAGGTCTGTAGTTTCAAATAATTGATTTGGGAAAGTTCCTTCCTCTGGCATCTAAATTTTCTTTTTCTAGAAAAAGCTTCAAAATAATGAAAACCCAGGTAAATAAGTTATTTTTGGCGTGTTAAGTATTTTTGGAAGTGTTCTGGGTGCATATTAAATGTAACCATTGAGTGAGACTTCTGATCATTTGCCTTATTATCTATGAGCATCCATAATGATTTAGAAATGAGAAGTTATGTCTCCTGAGCTCAAGTGATTCCTCTTCCTTAGCCCTCCAAGTTGCTGGGACTACAGGCATGTGCCACTGCGCAACACTTTGTCCTGTAAGTTTTTAAACCACTTGGTAGGGGTTTTTTGGATTGAATTATGAAGTTGGAATTTAGTTAATGATTGAATGTCAGTCTCAGTCCTTTTGGTTTTTGTTTCCACAAACAGCTATACTTATAATGGCAGAAACAGTATTTTGAATAGAATGTTGTATATGTATAAAGTGAGAAAAGTTCCATCATTGATACTTTATGTTGGGGCAATTTGAAAGTTCTTTGGGATTGTGAAATAAAAGGTGCTGTAAAAATGTAATTTGCCTGGTATAGGCCTACTCAATACTGTAAATGCTTATTGAAAGAATGGTTCACCTGATTTCATATATGAAGTTTCAGGAATAGTCCACATGTGTTATTGGTTGTCAAAGAAGTGGAACCACAATAAGTTTAATTGGATTTAAAAGTAGAAAAAAAGTATATCTAGGCAGGAAGTATAAGGGTGAGCAGTGGTAGGGGTACCCGTTCCTAACTATCTAGAAAGATCCAGACTCCATCTCCTTTGTCAGTGCCCCTGATTGCATATACTTATAGTTGAAGTAGAGCTCCAGAGTCGTCATCTCTGTGAACGACTATCAGTATTCTTTCCTTGATTAAGTGGGGTAGGTTCTAGAAAACCTCTGTGGTAGGATAATTTATTGTTGATGAGCTTAAAACCCAATGGGAAAAGTGTCAGAACTAAAGCCAGGACTTAAAGCACATATATTTACATTATTAAGACAAGGTGAAGATGGCAAAACAAATAAAAAACAAAAGGGGTTTAAAAAAAAACGCTTCTTAAATTAGTAGTGATGGCATACTGTTTTCATTTACCATTCCCTGATTGACAAAATCTTTGGGATCTTCAACGTATAATTTCATGGAGATGCTTGTATGTCAACTGTGCTGTGTTGTAAAAAGTTTACAGGTTCCTCTAAGTACAGGTTTGGCCTTGAATGGTTGTTCTTAGTAAAAAGGACTGTGAGTTGTTCCACAAAAGAGAAACCAGACAAACTCTTATCTCCTTGCTGATAGAAATTTTTGGGGCATCTTTTCCTGCAAAAGAATAATTTTGTCTACATTGAAAATCTGAGGCAGGTAACCTCCCTCTTAGATGATGTCTGCACAGACCTTAGGGAAAACCTTAGCAGTTTCAGGTCATACGGTGACTTGGCCATACACATTGATATTGTATAAATTCAAACAACCCTTAAGCCTTGGCAGTTGTCCGTAGCTTGTGATGATAGCACTTGTACTATGCTTAAGTTTTAAATTCTTAAGGAAGCTCCTTGTCTTCCCCTGAATTAACAGTAGACTAATTGGCAACTCATTTTTATGTTGATTCTCTGGCCACATATAAAGGTTTCCTGTTTTCCTTGTCTTTTACTAATTTTCTTTGATGTAGGTGTAGAATTTATGCATATCATAATATATAAGTCTCTGGTCCCACATGCACAGGTAGGATCCATTGTTTTTTTTTTACCTTTTTCAGTTATTTACTATCTCTACATCTGATTCAGGAGGGATTCGATTCCTCTCTTAATTGGAACACTTTTACTGCTTTTGCGATTCCTGAATAGGATGGAGTTAATAACGTTTAACGCCTCAAATCAACCACAAATACAACACACTTCCCCAGAATAAATAACAAGATGGAGAAACTAAAATGACTGTGCATGATGCTAATACCATCTAATTTTGGCATGCAAAGTTGTGCCTTTGCTATTGTCCTAGCTTTCATTCTGTCTGTGAAAGTTTAGAAAATTGAGTTTGGGACAGAGAAGCTTTCTGTGGACATTAGTAAGCCCTCTCTCCCCCCTTTTTTTGATACGGTTCTCTCATTGCTATTCTGCTTTTATGTTTTGGAGATTTTGACTGCAGTTCTCTAGATTCCTCAGCAATCCTGGAGACACAGTTATTTATACATTGGTATGAAGAATACTTTATGTGATCTCTATTTCTTAAACTTTGTCTCCTAATGGTGGATTTAACACTCTGAATATCATCTTTCCCTCTAAGATGTTCTTGACTCTTTTTTTTTCTTCATGAATGTTACCCATCAGGGTACAGATCTAATAATTTTCTCAACAACAGTTGGCGTTTGTCACTTACTATATATCAGACATACTGCTAAGTTCTTCATATATATTATTCATTTAATCCCCACAGCAACCCTGTAAGTTATTATCTCTACTTACAAATAAGGAAACTGGAGCTTAGAGAAATGAAGTGACTGGCCCAGGGTCACACAGGTTGATAGTAAGTGGTAGAGTTAGAAATCAGTCTCTAAGATCCAGGTTTGTCTTCATTTGTATTGTATTATTTTATTACAACAAATTTTCCTTTTCTCTTTAATTTGCCACCCTCTTCTAGTCCCTTCTGAGTTTTCTTTCTTCCTTTTCTTACTCCCTTTTTTGGGCAATTTTCCCTTTAGCAGTTATTTACAATTTTGCATGGCAAATATAAATTCTCTTGGGAAAAGTATACAGAAATAATTCAGCTATATTCAGGTTTCCTTTAGAGGAGAATTTGCTCTTAGAGCTTATTTTTTAAAATAATACTGGGGCATCTTATATTGTATTGCGTTTTATAGTTATGTGAAGCATTTTTACACATTTTCTTACTTCATCCTCATAGCAATCATGGTATATAGGCAGTGAGAATATGAAAATTACAGTTACTTTCGGGTAAGGAGAGGAACACAGATTAAGTGACTTGCCTGAGATCTCAAAATAAGAGACAGAGCTTGAATTTAAACTTAAGTCTTTTGATTCTACTATAAACACTAACACACTGGTTCTTCTGGTAGATTAAAAGTTGCCACAGGCAGCATGTTTACTACAGACTCTACAAAATTAGTTAATGACACCAAAGTTCTTGCCCTCAGCAATTTGAATGCTGAAATAAACAATATAATCAAATGTTCTAACTTCATTCAAGCCGATTAGGAGTAGGTAAATATCATTATAACATAGCATTTTCTTTTTCTTTCTTTTTTTTTAGAAAGCAGGATTTATTGAGAGGACAAAAAAGCTCCCAGAGGGGCGGGGAACCGAGGGGGCTGCCCAGCATTTTCTTAAAAGATGTTACAGACTTGAGCCTTGAACTTTGTTTTGTTTTGTCAAAATTGAGAAGCTAGAATTTTAGCTCTGCATTTAAAATCATGAAATGTTAAAAGTCTTCAATTCTTAGTGAAGGTGCTGTTTCATTCTGAACTCAACTGTTTGCATTCTAACTGTTATGATGAAGGAAAGGGATGGAGGGAGGACAGATGTAAAAAAGTGAAATTAAAGAGTTGGGGATCCTAACAGGGACTTGATGAGGTACCTTATAGGTAGCACTGTTGTAGGAAATTGAATGTGAACTTTAAAAAATAACTGTAAGTACTATTCACTTCTGGAAAGTTACATTATTTAAGAGACCCGAGAGCTTATTTAATGATCCAGTTTTGAATTATTATCTTGTACTAGTATCTTGTTTTATTCAATGTAATTTTTATTAGCTGTGTTCATTTTTACTTAAGTGTTTACCCACTGACTTGCGCCTATTATGGAAACAACCATGTTTGCCCCTCGTGACTTTTCTGTATTTGTCAGCGGAGGCTGGTTGCCTGGTTTATAGTAATAGAGAGTTGCCCTTTGTTGTGTTTTAACAATAGAGATCCATTTAATTTGGGCATTTTCAAATCTGGTTGAGGATGTTCTCCATATGTCAACTCATATCTAGCCGAACAAAATAGACTTTTTCTATTTTTGTGGCTAGAGTGGAAGATTTTAGTACTGAATTGCATGTATTTGACCCATTGATATTCTTAATACTGGCAAATCCTAAAGGAATCACAGGCTTATAATATTTCAGTGGGGTTAATCATTATAATTCAACATTTATCAACTATGTGCAGGGCACTGTGTTAGGGACCATGGCAAAACAGAGGTGAATAAGATGTTTGCCTTTTCTTTTAGAAAAGTTCAGTCCAGTAAGAGGGATAATGTGTGGGTACAAATAACTGTTTCAAACAAAAAGTGATAAGCGAGTAACAGGGCGCTGTGGGAGCAGAGGAAGAAGAGATTGCTTCTGGCTGGAGAGATTAGGAAAGCTTCCTATATGAAGTGAAATGGGAATTGACCATTTAAGAGCGAAGGACATGCCAGGCAGAGGGATTAGCATAAATTGGGTATATCACTATAGCACCTGATAAATTGCATGTTAATTATCTACTTCTCTCTCTGCCCTATTGGATTGGAGCCCATTGAGCTTAGAGAATAGGTGTTTTTTAGCTTTTCATTCTCTGCATTATTAAGCTGAACTTAGCACATTTAATTAGAGTTGTAAGTGGCTGCAGTGTATATGAAATGGATTCAAGAGAAGAGAGACCAGAAATGGGAAGACCAATGAAAGACCAATTTAAGTAATCCAGGAGATGGATAATGAAGTTCGAAACCAGGTGGGATTGGAAAGGAGAGACTTGACTGGATGAGCGTTGCCCTTCATGGTGAGTTCTTTTGCTGTGGATTGCGCATGAGGTACACGCTGTGTACTAGGAGACGGGGTGGCGGGAAGACATAGTGCTCCCTCTGAAAGGAGGTAGGCAGCCACAGGGCTCACAGTTACTGCAACCAGGCAGAGCTGCTGTAATGAAAGAGAAGTGAGAAGTGCCCCTTAGGGAAAGGGGCACTATTTAGGAGAGTGAGAGAAGCTTTCCAAGGAGGTGGGAGGGTTTGAACATAGGCTTGAGGGGTGAGTAGGAGTTTTTCAGGCCAACAAGCTGCAGGAAGACATTATCAGTTGGTGGTATAAGAGACTGGAACATATTCAGGGAGCCACAAGAACCTGGATTGTTTTAGTGTTGGTACATAGGCTGGATAGGATCAATGAACTTTTTATTTGCTGGATTTTTTTTGATGTTTATTTTATCTAGCTTTCGCACGCTGAGCTTTTGTAAGAAGTGTTTCTGTTGCCTCATATAGCCTTGTGGAAGCACCTCTACTGTGCTTCCCACTCCCAGCCTGCAGTGTAGTGCCAGTGATAAATTGTCTCTGCTTCCATTTCCTGAAATTAAACAGAAAAAGTAACGATACCATCAGCTAGAGGAATAAAGGGGGAAATACATCCACTAAAAACCTACTCTTTGATACATGCCTAGAACCACTAGGGTTGTTGTGTAAAGAGAATGCTGCATCAAAGCAGAGCTTCAAGTGCACTTGACTTGAGGGAGGTGACTGCGGTAGCAACATAATTGTTTACCTTTCCCATAGGGTTTTATGGAACCCTTAAACATTTCCCAGGACTGTAATAACTAGTGCTGAAGTCCTTTTATTTTGCTTCTAGCCTTGATTTATTTTTCATCTTGTCTACTCTAATCCTTAACTTTAAAAATAACAGTTTAATAACTTAGCATGGCTCTAAACTTCAAATGGTGTCAAATGTTGTCTTCTGGCCTTCCCCTCTCCTTGTTTGGTCATTCAGAGACCTGGATTTGCAAACCATAACTTTGAACTTCGCATATATAATCTACATTAGACTGTTGGAGCTATAAAAGCACTACAGGTTTCTTTTTCATATACATTTACTTTCTACAGTGGTTATTTTTCCTGTCTTGTAGATTGCACCACTGAAACAGAATAAAGTTAAGTTGTTTTCTAAGGACATTCAAAGAGTTAATGGTAGTCTCCAATTAGAATTACATCCATTGTATTTCTAGGCCAGGGGTTGGCAGCTGTGTTGGCTTTACTGCTATTATTGGTGATAGTAAAAGTTTATGGGCACCCCCAGGAGGAAAGTGAAAGACAAGAACAGAAGGAAAAGCAGGTTTGCAGAGTAGAGAGAGAGGCATAAGGTGGGGGCAGGAGAAAAATTACATGTAGTTAAAAGAGGTCAAGTATCTCTCACACCTGTTCCAGGTGCCACTTGGGACAGTGCCATATTTAAGGATTAAGTTGAACTGCCAGCAGTCCTGTCTAAAAATACACTGGGTATATTGTTATACCTAAAATGGCAGTTTGTTTTAATCAGACATTTCTGGATTTAATTTTTAAAAATTGTGTATGTTCTTGTGTCTATTTTTAGAATTGAGCAGAAAGGGAAACAACATACTTTAAATATTAGTGAAAATTAAGGCACATTTCTGAGTTGGAGTAAAAGAGTTAAGATCAAAATTCCTGTATTATCATAGCCCCAGCCAGGCAGAGGGCAGCAGAAAGTGAAGGGAAGAATAACTAGAAACATGTGTTTGAGTTTTTTTACTAGTAGTAACACTGCAAGCTCATACTAACTGACCCACGGAAGGAAAAATAGGGTAAAAATTAGTGCCCGCGTTCTTCTGCCCACATAAACCAAATACTCTTTCTCTTTCAGAAAACAGCATTGTCAAACAACAATTTCTTCTTAAGGATGTTTTTTTCATTATTGGACTAACAAAGCCAAAGAATGAAAATACCTACGATTTTAGTTTTTCTGTAGTGGTGGTAAAAGTTATCTTTCTGACTGTAAGAAATACTGTATTGGATTGAAGTTTTTGATTAATTTTCAGAGTTGAAAGATACTTTTAGAATGATCTAGTTCAGTTCTCTCTGCTGTGATTTCCCTCTACATCATCTCCAACAAGTGGATGTTTAGTCCTTGCCTAAATAAGTTCCTTACCCAAAGACAGATCACAAGATAGCTAACTTTCATTCCCTTAAATGGTCGGTGTGCTCCAGCCTGCTGTCCCCAATCCTCTTTTCTTCTGACTCCATAAACTGTGGGTGTGGGTGATCTCATGTGTGCTGATATCTTCAATGACCACTCTGCAACGATGACTTCCAAACATGTACATCTGCTGAGGCATCTCTCCTGAGCTTGAGATTCCATTGTGTATCTGCCTCCTAGATATCGCCACCTTGGTGTGTTCCATGGTTAACTCACCCAGAGCTGACTTGTCTTCTCCCTTCCCTCACCTTTCTCAGTGCATGACATCATTCTGTTTAGTTGCTTAAGCTGTGAATCTGGAAATCCCCTTCTCCTCCTCATTATCATTCACATCCAGTCATTTATTATGTCCTCCTGACTACCTCTTGAATTCTGTGTTTGTTCTTCCTCCTGTGCCAGAATCTTCATTCAGGAACCAGTCGACTCTCCCTGCTACCAGTCTTGCCATCTTGTAATCCGTCTTCTATGTGGCTGCCATAGGAGTGCTCTAAAACATGAACCTGATTGTGTAACTCCCACCCTTAACCTTTCCAGTGACCCTCCAAGGTCTCCTCCAGACTCCTTTGCATGGCACACGACTTTCTGTTGTTGTGCCTTTTAAGTTCTTTAGCCTTATCTTCTGTCACTCCCCTATTCACCTCTCCAGCCATACTAAGCCACTGGCTTTCTTTTATCTTAGGTCTCACACCCTACTTTCTGGAATGCCCTTTCCCACACTTTTTGGGTAATTCCTGTGTTTTCTTTAGTATTCCACTTAGACATCCCCTTGTACAGGAAGGCCATCCTTGACCTCTCACCTCCTGTCAGGATTAGGTGCCTCTCTTTGGCTTCCCTAAACTGATTGGTACATATTTCTTTCATGACTTTTTTTGATAACCTAAACCACAACAATAGGTAACAATGTTGAGTATTTACTATGTGCCAGAACTTATTGAGAATATTTGATATGCGAGGCATGGAACTCTGTTAGTTGGAAAGTTCTTCCTAATGCAACTGGCTCTTATCATGGAATTAGAGATAATTTTATATCACCACAAGAATGATATTGAACATGGCTGTCCTGTATCTTCTGTTTCAGGCTAAGCACCTTCATTTAATATGTTCAAGTATCATGGATTCCAGACCCTTTACCTTCCTGGTCACTCCCATCTCTGTGTTTTACTTTGTTAGTTTCTTCTCTTAAAATATGTGGTTCAGTTTTTAGATCAAAGAGAGTGGTCATAAAGAAAGGCAGTCCTTTTCAGATGGTAGAACCTGGGTATGAATTGTTATTTTTAAGGTATAGACCTCAGTTTTCCAGGTCTATATTTGTGAATGCTTTTCTATGTGTCCAGAAGTCATCAGAATGAGGGGAATTTACATGTATTTAGCAAGTAATGGAGAGACTGATATAAAAACAAGAATATCAATTTGTGAACTTATTAATGTAACTGTGAGTATAATGAAAGCCTGCAATTGGTCAGCACTCTCACCCCATAGGAGAATCTGCATGGGAAACCAGTCTTCTAATCAAATGGGTAATCTTAATGGGGAGTGTCACTAAGCCGGGATAACCTGATGGAGCCTCTGGGTATGGTCAGCATACCTGTACCTCAGACAGTGTTGGGGCACGCCGGCCAAGTCTTGCTTGTTAAACTCCTGTTCCCCCACCTACTCCAGATTAATGGAACCCACTTCTGTTAACACAGCTGACAGGTTTTAGCTTTTTAAATTCACCTTCCAATCCTGCTTCCCAGAAACTATACCGTACTCACTTTTGACTGGACAGATCTCTTCAGGCATACATTTTCTTGGAAGTACATAAGTTGATGGCTCCATTTATTTGATTGACCATTCTATTTGATTCATGCTAGTGTTACTCTTAGAGGGTAACTTAACTTTCAAATTATGAGGACATTTACTTTGCCCTTCGTATGACTGTAGGACATTGCCAAGTATTGAACACTTCTCCAGGTATGAGCTGAGCAGTACAGTGTACAGAATGCCATTCACTTTCCTTGTGCCTGACCTTATGTCTGCCAACTCAGCCTAAGATTGTATAATTTGGGGGGCTGCCATTTCACATGTTTTAATTTATGCCAGGCTTTTATTAAACAAAAATCTGTAGTTATTCTTTATGTATTTAACAGTTTGCCACATTTTTTTTTTTTTTTAGTGGAGTCTCACTCTGTTGCCCAGGCTGAAGTGCAGTGGCACGCTCATGGCCACCCCAGCGTCAACCTGCTGGATTCCGGCAATTCTTCCGCCTCAGCCTTCCAAGTAGCCGGAACTCCAGGCATACGCTACCATGCCCGACTAATTTTTGATTTATTGTAGTGACAAGGTTTCCCCAAGTTGCCTGGGCTGGTCTCGGACCCGTGGGCTCAGGCAATCCACTTGTCTCAGCCTCCCAAAATGCTGGGATTACAGGCTGAGCCATCGAGCCCAGCCTGTTTGTCACAATTTATACTTAACATCTAATTTTTTTGAATTCAAATATAACTTTTTTTTTTTTTTGAGTTAGAGGTCTCACTCTGTTGCCCAGGCTGGAGTGCAGTGGCACGATCATGGCTCACCATATCCTCAACCTCCTGGGCTCAGGTGATCCTTCTGCCTTAGCCTCCTGAGTAGCTAGAGCTACAGGCACATGCTGCCATGCCCAGCTAATTTTTTAAAATTTTTTTGTAGAGGCAAGGTCTTGCTATGTTGTCCAGGCTGGTCTCGAATTCCTGGGATCAAGTAATCCTCTTGCCTCGGCTGGGATTACAGACATGAGCCACTGTGCTCAGTGCGAATATAATTACTTACATTTTCTTTATTAAATTTCATTTGTTAAAGCTAAACTTCTGTTAAATTGTTTTAGATCTGACTCTGCTGGCCTGCTTTTCATTATTCTCTCCAGGTTCCAGTCATTCCTACATTTTGATAAGGATGTTGTCAAACACTTTATTCAGATCGTTGTAACATATTGCCTAAGCCCAGTGAGTCTTGCAGAACTTATTTATGAGTATTCTGAATTTTGTTGCTTAATCAGTTATAAATACATCTGTTACTCAGCCCACCTCTCTCTTCCTTTCCAAAATAATTGAAGAATGGGGCTTGTTAAATACCTTTCAGAGGTCACATGAATTGTCCTTATAGTTTTGCCAATAAAAGAAATAAAGCTACTTGACAAGACTTGTTTTTCCTGAACCTGTGTTGATTCTCATTGCTTACCTATCTTTGTCTATTAACTGTTTTATAATCTATTCTAGAATTTTCTTCAGACTGAATGCTTTTTAATGTTTTTATTAGTTTTTATTTACGATTTTGATGTTAATATATTATAAAGTTTATATTCTTTTGTAATGTTCATGTTTTTTCCTCATTTTGAAATATGGAGTAGTTTGTCTCCTGTCTTTCAGCAAGTTTGTCTAGTTTTCATAATTTGTTAAAGAGTACTTACAACACTCAGCAGAATTCACATGCAGGTTCACAATATACAGCTGGCCAAGTCAGAAGATTTGCAGTGCATGGAGGGGCAGCTCTCCCGTGGCCTCCTCACTTGTTTTGGGCTTCAGTTCTTTCATCCCCATTCCAGTTCTGGCTGTCATTCTAGGCTGAGAAGAGCGGCAGAGCGTGGTGATGGAACGTACCTGGGACTGGGGGTTCTCCTTCATAAAATAGGACTGATGTAACGGATATGCATGTATACCCACTGAATCTAAAATAAAATAATAATAATAAAATAAAATAGGGCTGATGCCCGCCTCTCCAGGATGTTGTAAAATAGAAACATGTAACAGGTCTTCGTAAACTGTGAGGTGGCATTAACGTGTAGGGTTTTTAAAAAGCCAAATAGAACTGAAGGATTTTTTTTCTTTTTTTTTTTGAGTTGGAGTCTCACTCTGTCGCCCAGGCTAGAGTACAGTGGCATGATCACGGCCACCCCAGCATCGATTTGCTGGGCTCTAGCAATCCTTCTACCTCAGCCTTCCAAGTAGCTGGAACTACAGGCCCATGCTATTGCACCCGGCTAATTTTTTATTTATTGTAGAGACGAGGTCTCACCAAGTTGCCCGGACTGGTCTCAAACCCATGGGCTCAGGTAATCCACTTGCCTTGGTCTCCCAAAGTGCTGGAATTACAGGCTGAACTACCGAGCCTGGCCGGTTTTTTGTTTTTGTTTTTTTCTATTATGTATTGACTATACCATTTACCTTAACCAGCATACACAGGCCTTCTGTCAATTTTTATTCCTGACATAAATTCAGAAGTTCCTTTTGTAGCTCTTAAAATTTCTTAAGTTTAGCTCATTGTGGGAATTTTACTTCTTGATATCATCCTGTATTTCTTCTGTAGACACCCTTGCTATGAGTCTTTTAAAATCTTTTTTGTGTCTTTTAAAATCTAAGCTCATTGAAGAGCTCTTTGTGTAGCCAGTCTTTTCAGGACCTTTCCGTTTTCTGCCATTAATATCCTTTGCATTTTATAGCCAGAATTCTATTTCTTAGACCAAACCATTTTAAGTTTTAATCTTTCTTATGTGACTAGAATAAATAGGAGCCATACTGTTTGGTTACACCTTTTCTTTCCATGTTTTTCTGACTCATTCTCTTTCTTATCTCTTTCCCTCTCTCATCCTTCTTTCTCGGATTCTTCTTGTGATATAACTTTAGGAATTATTTATTCTAAAACCCAGAAGTTTCAATCTGGTACTTTATCAAATCATGTGTAGATAGAGAATATTTCCCTTGCTATTCTTTTTAATTCATTTTCACTTTATAATTTACTTTCAGTTTAAAATGGACACTGTCTTCAGGGCAGTAGTCATGTTTTCTACTTCCTTTGTATTTGCCTCAGAACACATAGTAAAGTGTAAGTATTTCACTTGAGCATTTAGTATAATAAGTGTAAATTCTTTTTTTTTTTTTTTGAATTGGAGTCTTAGTCACCCAGACTGGAGTGCAGTGGCCGCTCCCGGCCACCGCAGCCTTGACCTGCTGGGCTCCGGCGATCCTTCCGCCTCAGCCTTCCGAGTAGCCGGAATTACAGGTGCGCGCTACCACGCCCAGCTAATTTTTTTGATTTATTGTAGAGATGAGGTCTCTCTAAGTTGCCCAGGCGGGTCTCGAACCCTCGGGCTCAGGCATTTCACTCACCTCGGCCTCCCAAAGCACAGGATTACAGACTGAGCCACCGAGCCCGGCCTAGTGTAAATTCTTATGGATATAATTGAGGAGTAATCCAAAGTCCTTGCAGTCTCCATAAAGTCCTACACATCCTGGCACCTGTTACGTCTCTGAACTTTTTCTTAACATTCCTCCTCACTGTGACCTTGCCATACTAAACTTTGCTGTTTCTTGCAGACATATTCCTGCTTCACGGCCTTTGCACTTACTGTACCTTGTGCGATGATACCTTCCCCTCCCCATCTCCAGGTTTCTGAATCATTCTTTTTCACCTCATTCAAACTTTTTTCTTCTTCTTTTTTGAGGCAGGGACTCACTCTGTCGGCCAAGCTGCAGTGCAGTGGCATGATCATGGCTCACCACAGACTCGACCTTCTGGGCTCAGGCGGTCCTTCCACCTCAGCTTCCCAAGTAGCTGAGACTACAGGTGTGTGCCACCATGCCAGACTTTTTTTTTTTTTTGTAGGGGTGGTCTTGCTGTGTTTCCCAAGCCGGTCTTGAAATCAAGGGCTCATGCAATCCTCCCAGAGTGCTGAAATTACAGGTGTAAGCCACTATGCCCAGCCCAAACTTCCTTCTCCCCCACCCCCACCTCAAACTTCTTCTTAATGAAACCTCTCCTGATAACCTTGCTTAAAATTTTAGTGCCTCTCTCAGCTGAAACTTTCTATCTAGACCCTCTTCTCACTAGAAAGTAGTCTCCATAAGGGCAGGGTCTTTTGTGTCACTAGTATCCTTATATAGTGCCAAGAGCAGTTTCAGACACCCAGTGGATGCTCAGTAAATATTTGTTGAGTTAATTAATCAAGGCTAGTTTAACTAGAATTCTGTTCTTGAGAGCTTCCTAAAACAGATGACTCATCGTTCCTTTTTGAGTCTCAGGCAGGATTTACTTTTCTTTCCTCTGAACATTTTGTAATATGTGTTTCCTAATTATGTCCCACACTTCCATTCCCAGCTATTGTAACAAACTTCAAAATTCCATGGTTAGTTGCTCCCAGGTTTCCCAGTCCTTCCATTCATCAGCTCATTTCTTCCCAGTGGTCGCCTACATGACCGAATTATTATTTTCTTTTCCTATTTGAGAGACAGAAGGGTTAGCAAGGCATTTATCAGATGCGTTGGCTTCAGCTGTGGGAGAATTCAAGCAGATAGCCCCAGAGTTGAAGTCACCATCACAATGCAGCTTATTTCTGTGTCAGCATCAGTTCTAGAATATCAGCAGTTCTTTATGCTTCAGCTTTCCTGCCATTGCTCTAGTCTGGTCCAGAATCCCAGTCCATCAAATCTCAGTGATGCTTACTATTAACTTATTTGTAAAATATCCAGTTTCTTTCTTTGAGTTTAATATTCATATTCTGGGCATGGGTTTGCAGAGACCTAAGACCAGCTTGTTGCTAATACCCTTCCATTTATTTTTCTGCAGCAAATAATTTACTCAACAATTTTCATTTTTGTCATTTTCTCCAGAGCATGCCCAGCTTCTTTCATTGTTATAGTAATGTCTGAGCCTTTTCTATCTCTTCTTCCATTTTCAGCTAAAGTCTACTTGAGCAACAAATCAAAATTACATATGATTAGAAAAAGCTCAAGATCCACCATTTCAGCTATGTGGCCTGAAACAAATTAAATTATTTAGGTCCTCTCAACTTGTTTCTGTATCTGTAGAATGAGGGGTAGAGAGCTATAATGACTGGGGCATTAATCTTTTTTTCAGAATTCAGTGATACAAAGATGATGATGATGAACTTTTACGTAGGGTTTACTGTTTTCCAGACATTGTTTTAGAAGCCTTACCTATATCAACTAATACAGTATTATGGTACACAGTACATTTATTAGCATGTGCTTGGCACACAGAAGCAGTTGGTAAATGTTAGTTTTTATTAGCAGTAGCAGCAGGAGCAGAAGGAGAAGCAAATCTCTGGAGAAATATATTTTTGTCTTAGTTTTCGCAGGATATACTTCCTCACCCATAGTCTGTTACTGATACCTGTATGCCAAGATATGAACCCCAGACATTTATGTGCCATTATACCATTCTTTAAAACTATTCATCTGCTACAAGAAACCATAACCACACAATAGTGCCTTCCCTAAGAAAACTTACATTTTAGGATTAGAGCCCAGACAATAGAAATGTTTTTATTGAGAACCCAGCCATTACACATTGAAATTGAATACAAATTATGTGTTTAAATTTGAAGTAAAATTTCAACTTTTAAAAAATAGAAATGCTGAAAATTAGTTTTGGTGCTTTTATATGGCAAATTTCATATATTTTACTCATAGCCAGGCTCGGTGGCTCAGCCTGTAATCCCGTGCCTTGGGAGGCTGAGGTGAGTGGATTGCCTGAGCCCGTGGGTTCGAGACCCGCCTGGGCAACTTGGTGAGACCTCATCTCTACAATAAATCAAAAAATCAGCCGGGCATGGTAGCGTGTGCCTGTAATTCCGGCTACTTGGAAGGCTGAGACGGAAGGATCGCCAGAGCCCAGCGGGTC
>CAUYQG010228028.1:0-28182 GCA_963574415.1 Tarsius wallacei | reverse complement strand
ATTATCTGTATCAAACCCTACCTTATTACACGACCCAATTCCTCAATGAAACAACAAATAAAATGGTGGATGTCACCATATTTCTTTTTTTTTTTTTTGAGTTGGAGTCTCACTCCGTCGCCCAGACTGGAGTGCAGTGGCCACTCCCGGCCACCGCAGCCTCGACCTGCTGGGCTCCGGCGATCCTTCCGCCTCAGCCTTCCAAGTAGCCGGAACTACAGGCGCGCGCTACCATGCCCGGCTGATTTTTTTTTATTTATTGTAGAGATGGGGTTTCGCCTGCCCAGGCGGGTCTCGAACCCGTGGGCTCAGGCGATCCACTCACCTCAGCCTCCCAAGGCGCGGGATTACAGGCTGAGCCACCGAGTCCGGCGTCACCATATTTCTATATCAGCATACAAATCTTAGCCTGTACCCTTTCAACTAAGTCTCTTACATGGAATGCATGCCTTCCTCTTTATTCCATCAACCCCCATCTGTGTAACAGGAAGAGACTTCTTAGAATTATATAGTACCCACATTTCTTTCTCACAAAAAGATGAAATATATTTAAAATTAGATGATAAAATTACCAGACAACAATTTTTTAAAATAGATTAAAAAAAAATCTGATCCAATTGCAATCCATATTACAGGTGTGAGCCACCATGCCTGGCCTGGAGAAATTCTTTACAGGATTGTCATAAATGTTCAGAAGGATGTAGGACAATTAGCTATTAAGTAATACAGAGTTACAAAATCTACTAAAGACAGTACCTGGTCAATTGTGGTCAAGGTCCTTTACTGATATAGGAACTATTATCTCAGCTGCTCTAATAAAGACTCAAACAGACCCATCAAAACCTCTCCCCAATATAAGAAAATACCCTTTGAGAACTAAAGCCCTAGAGGACATAAAGCCTACAATGTTAGAGTATATAGAAAGAGGACTGATCATTCCTTGTAAAGCCCTTGTGATATCGCAATCCTTCTGGTAAGAAAATCAATGGTAGAGAACTGAGGTTTGTTCAAGACTTGAGAGCAATAAACCAAACAGTAATCCTATGGTACCTGGCAGTGCCCAATCCTCACATGTTGCTCACAGCCATTCCACCTAATGTGGAATTCTTTACAGTCACAGACTTATGTAGTGCATTCTTTAGTATTTCTGTAGACAAAGATAGCCAGTTTCTCTTTGCCTTCGTTTAGAAAGACAGACAATATACTTGGACGGTTATGCCCTAACGATGTAGTAAACGCCCAACTTACCTTTCACAAACATTAAAAATAGGCCTCTTAGATGTTAATTTTCTTAAAATATCTGTCTCAATACAGTATATGTAAGATCTCCGTCAGCTGGGCTCGGTGGCTCAGACTGTAATCCCGTGCCTTTGGGAGGCTGAGGTGAGTTGATTGCCTGAGCCTGCGGGTTCGAGACCCACCTGGGCAACTTGGCGAGACCTCATCTCTACAATAAATCAAAAATTAGCCGGGCGTGGTAGCGCGCGCCTGCAGTTCCAGCTACTTGGAAGGCTGAGGCGGAAGGATCGCCGGAGCCCAGCAGGTCGAGGCTGCGGTGGCTGGGAGCGGCCACTGCACTCCAGTCTGGGCGATGGAGTGAGACTCCAACTCAAAAAACAAAAACAAAAACCTTTCCGTCTTTGCTTAGAGAACAAACAGGCTTCTGTAAGTGCTGGCATATGTTTATTACAACAGCTATCCTTAAAGGGTCATGACATCTCTAAAGAGAAACTTCAGTTTTGTCAAAAACAAATGAAATATTTAGGCAAAACCTTTATTAATATTGAGGAGGAACTTTTTATTAACTCAGATCAACTAAAAGAGATCTTAGCTTTTCCATCATCAAGGGTTAAGCAATAGTTAAGAGGGTTTATAGAACTGGCAGGATAATGTAGAAATTGAATTCCAAATTTTTCTCTAAAAGTCTGATCCTTATATTCCCTCTCAAAACAAGACCAGCCAGTTTTCCTAGAGTGGACAGAAGAAAATAACTAACTAACAGTAGAAATAGTTTAGAATGACCTTGCAAATGTCTTGGGGCATTTAAATTATAAATTTCCATTTTCATTGTTTGTACATGCAAATGATAAAAACGCTTTAGGTATTCTAACTTGGAAACATGGAGACCAAAATAGACCTGTAAGGTAAAACAGTCCCACCTCTGCCTCCCAAAATGCTGGGATTACAGGCATGAACCACCACACCCAACATACAGCCAACAATCAGACCCTGCAGCAGGAGTATTACTACATTGCATGAGAGCCATAACAGCCATGGCTTTGTTTGTTAAAGCAACTGAGGAAATGGTGATGGAAACACCTCTTGGTGTTTTCGTCCCTCAGTATGTGGAAGCATTGCTAAACTTGTAGCACACTCACCATCATTCATACAAAGAGACTAGATTCATACAAAGTTTTCTTTCTCTCAGCTTCTCATATTACCATCTACATCATCACCTACAACCTGCAACTTCATTATTTTGTATTCATTTTCACATGAAACATGGCACGATTGCATAACTCTAACTGATCAACAGTTCTCTCCTAGGACTGACCTGCAAGAGACTCCCTTCTCTAATGCTAATGTGTAGTTTATAGATGGATCTTACTTGAGGTACGATCTTACTTAAGGTACTGTGCAGGTTATATAATAGTATCTCTGACTAAAGAAATAGAAAATGCTTATTTTCCAGAAACTACCTCTCGTCAGCAAGCAGAACTGATTGCATTGACCAGGGCTTATAATTGCAAAATAAAGAACCACTAATATTCATACAAACAGTAGATATCCTTTTGAGCTGCTCATGATTTTGAAATACTATGAAAACAGGACTTTTTTTTTTAACTCCTTCTGTTAAATCCATAAAAAGTGAATACACACCTCATCTCTCAATTGTTAGAAGCCACATGGTTACCAAAGCCACTGGCCATAATTAAAATTCTAGGCCATTTAAAATCAGATACCCCAGAAAGCAAGGGAAATCAACTAGCTCATAGGGGAGCAAAAAGAGCTACTCTGAATGCATCTAAACAAGAAAAATAATCTATATTAACTTTTATTTCATTTTATTACAGAGTCGGAGTCTCACTCTGTCGCCCATCCTGGAGTGCAGTTGCATGCTCCCGGCCACCACAGCCTTGACCTGCTGGGCTCAGGCGATCCTTCCGCCTCAGCCTTCCAAGTAGCTGGAATTACAGGTGTGAACCACCATGCATGACTAATTTTTTGATTTATTGTAGAGATGAGGTCTTGCCAAGTTGCCCAGGCTGGTCTCAAACCCCTGAGCTCAGGCAATCCTCTTACCTCTGCTTCCCAAAGTGTTGGAATGACAGGCGTGACAGCCACCACGCCTGGCTTTAACTTTTAAAGAGACACTTGAATTTGATATAAAATTAGCTCAATCCAGAGTTCCAAAATCAGAATGGGAAAGTTGGAAAGCAAAAGGGGAAACATACTTCCCCAGAGATGAAGTGTGGTATGGGCCAAATGATTTGCAGCTACTTCCTGCTGAATTATACTTATTTTATTTTTTAAATAATAGAGATGCAGTCTCACTATGTTGCCCAGGCTGATCTCAGACTCCTGGACTTAGATGATCCTCTTGCCTTGGACTCCCAAAATGCTGGGATTACAGGCATGAGCTACTGCACCTGGCCACAGTTATCATTTTCAAGCTACATGCATAATCTAACCGACTAAAACCTACAAAATGGCTACTTGGGGAAAACAATATTTTCAAAACTCTTCTCCAGCTGTAGCTCATAAGGTGTACAATCATCACATTTACCTAAAACATAATCCAAGGAAATCATTACATGGTACCCACCAACACTTTCCTTGAACTGAGATTCCTTCAAGGTATGGCAATTAAATTTCATACAGTTGCTATCCTCACAATAGTGCAAATATGTTCTGGAAATAATTTTCATGTTTTCTCATTAGGTAGAGGTATTTCATGAAGAAGAGCAACAACCTTAGCTGTGAGTACAATTTTCTTACAAAAAATGTAGTCCTACCTGGGCAGTTCCTCCTGGGGATAGAAATACTCTGCTGGACAAATAAGACAATCAGTATGTGAGATTTGGCCCATTCCCCAGCATTTTCATTGTGATTACCACCCCCAGTCATCTGGGTAAGTGGAACTCAACAAAAGAATTATCAAAACTCAACTGGCAAAATTAACTGAGGCTTTTAAAGTTCCTTAGCCAAAGCTCTTCCACTGATTCTGCTTAATCTGAGGTTGACCGCTTTTGATAAATACCAGTTTACCAAACAGGCAGACCTATGAAATTGTCTTCAGGAAATTGTATCTTTAATACTAAAGGGAGACATATTCAACTATTGCAATGTCCTTATGAGGCAATACACTAGAAATTATGAGTCAGTAAAATTATATTTTCACAGTGAGTTCCCACGAGACAAAAATTTCAAGAACCACCGACTTCAACCAGAAGATTTCCTCTATTGGAAATGACATTTCTTAAAGAACTCTCTTCTACCAAAGTGGTATGGACCTTATTAGATACTTCTTACTATTCCTCATGCTACTAAGTTATGGATTCACATTTCTCATCTAAAGAAGGTTGAGACTCCTGACTGGACTGTTTTCCTGGAAGGTGACCTGTGACTCAAAATAATGCCAGGCTGAGAAAAAGATGGCATCCGATATGGGCAGCTAAAACCCAAGATTCCACATCAGGCTGGTATCTAAACCAACATTTAATACCAGCAGTTATTAGTAGAATAACTTTTATAAACTTCCTTCCTTTTATCCTTAGTTCTTGTGTCCTGGTACTACTGCTACCAGCTGTTGCCCATGAAGCAAACCTCTTGTTGCAATGAACCCAAGGCTGCTGAGGGATTACAAAAAGATGCTTGTTGTATATGCATGCACCTTTCCAGTGGTTCTGGTCTACCATTGTGGGTGTCTCCCTTTCAAGGGAAAGACTGGATAGGGTTTCAAAAATTTATTTGTGTTTCACAAAAACAGCCTGGCACCTTAACTCTGGTATGACTAATGTTGATGAAAAGATGTCAGTCTCGGTAAATTATTTTAAAATGATTAATTCTAACCCAAATTGAGGAATTAAGCCTGAGAACACCCATCCTCAGGAGGTCCTGAGGATGTGTGCCCACTGTGGTTGAATGGTAGCTTGGTGATGTACATTTTAGAAGGCAAAAGTTACAAGAAACCACAAATCAATATACATAATGTGATATTTTCATTGGTTTGGCCCAGAGAAGAAGGACATTTGCAAGCAAGGCTTGTAGGCCATAGGTAGATTCAAAGATTTCTTAACTGGCAATTTGTAGTTCTTATCAAAGAAGTTTGGGCGATCAGTAGGGGAGATACTTCATTAAGATAAGGAGGTGAAAAACTCCAGGTGTGTAGATATGTAGATAAAGTCCTATATGTGGCAGACTTTCAGGATGATACAGAAGTGTCTTACAAGGCTTCCCAGAGTCTGGAAATCCATAAGAGATGTTTTGCAGGGTCACAAACCTTCTTTATTTGTTATAGATGTTATGCCAGAGTCAGGTTGAAAAGCAAACTTTAGGATATAGGGTAATAAAACTATGTCTGGTGGGTCTGTATCAGCCAGTGACGCCCCGAGCATTTTAGTTAGGAATTTGGGCGAGATAAAATTAAAGGCCAGGTTTAGTCTCACTAAGCATCACGTACAGCACAGGTCTATTAAAAATACTCTGAAAAATAAAAAAAAATTGGAGGAACTTCTCAGTAGAAAACTAAGTCATTAGCTTTTACTCAGGCACAACCTCAAGTAAAAGACAATAATGATGTCCCAAATGACAACAATATCAGGACTAAATAATATAAATGTGGGCCACATTTATTTGGCTTCATCCCTCTTTTGGCCAGCTTCATTAGCATGCCTCTTTATGTTGGGAACAGAAAAATTATATTAAAGATAAATGACCCAACTTCCATAGATATATGGGATGGATACTCAAAAATGCAGTGTGCCCACACCATTGTATTACAAAGTACTGATTGGCATGCTACTGATTGGACATAATAGCCAGGTACATACTGGTTAGCACCAAGTGGAATGCCCTGGCTATATGGCACTAACCTATGGCCATGGTTATCTCCAGGGTGGTTAGGATGATATTCCCTGGGTTATACTTGGGTACAAGGGTAAGTAGTTCACACCCTGTCAAAACTGGCAAAGTTTCTTCATTTCCAATTCCACTGGACTTGTTCTGTGTTCCATTGGTTTGATCACTTAGCTTCCATCTTTGTACCACAAGTGGGTATTGAAGATGTCATTTGGCATGTAGAGGCCTTAACTAATTGAACCAATACACAAAAGGCCCTACATGACAGCCACATAGGTATCTTGTTATTATATAATGAAGTTACTGTCATGAAAATGGTTGTATTACACAACCATATTGTTTTAGACATACTCACTGCAGCCCAAGGAGAAACCTGTGCTATCATAAACACTGAATGCTATGTAAATATCACAGATGAATAAAATAACATCACCAAATTAATGACTGATTCCAGATAACCAACATTTCATATCCAAAACCCTCTCTTAGCTAAGTAGTTGGTTTGGATCCTGGGGAACTTGGTGGCAAAACCTGTTGCTTATTCTAGGAATCAGAATCATAGTTTGTGTTTTATTTTGCCTTTGTCTACAATTGAGTCAACATGAGGCAGGCTATTCAGAGCAGATTAGACATAGATCATTGTCTTGCAGGCAGGTTTAAATTAAAATAGGGTAAGCATTCAGACATCTTTTTTTTTTGAGTTGGAGTCTTACTCTGTCACCCAGACTGGAGTGCAGTGGCCACTCCCGGCCTCTGCAGCCTCCACCTGCTGGGCTCTGGCGATCCTTCCGCCTCAGCCTTCCAAGTAGCTGGACCTACAGGCGCACGCTACCATGCCTGGCTAATTTTTTGATTTATTGTAGAGATGAGGTCTCGCCAAGTTGCCCAGGCTGGTCTCGAACCCGCGGGCTCAGGCAGTCCACTCACCTCAGCCTCCCAAAGCGCGGGATTACAGACTGAGCCACTGAGCCCGGTTCAGACGTCTTTCTTATTGGTACATAACTTTCACCCGACTGACTAGATGCACCAGATTTGACCACGTTGCAAACTGGAATGTGGATTTACCAGTGCAGCAAATCATAGGAAGAATAAGGAGTTACCCAAAACTCAGATATGATATTCTAAGAAAAGCCCAAATCTAGTCAAGCAATAACTTTAATTATTTAGAAGATTCTTGTGACCTCAGAAGGTTGAAACTTGTGACCAGACACCTACAGTCTACCCTCTTAGTTCATAGTTAGCTTAATAATCATTGGAAAAGTCTATAAAGCTTCTTATCAAAGGCAAGCACAAGTTCTTTCTCTTAAGATGCCCATGGGTGTTGAGTGTACCTCTCTCTCACTAATGAATTGTCTTAAGCTATGCTTTGGATTAGCTCTGAAATTCTTTTCTGTGGTGAGTCAGAAGAACCCACAAAGCATCACACCACACCCCACCGGACATCAAACACACAGCTGAGAGAATTAGAATAATGATTATTCAGAGAATTGCTTTGTTTGAAGAGGCAGCCATCTATCCTGAGTCAGGATCCAGGACTACTTTCCCCCTGTGGCATTATAATTCTGCCTCAGTCCTTTCCAGTGTTCCTTCCTCTTGTGGGATGCGACGTCTGAGGAATAAGCCTAGTAATGTCTGATCTGATCAACAACATAACTTGAGTACATGATTCTTCTGCAATGCTGATAGAGTTTGCATATTTGACCTTCCAAATCTCATGTTGAATTTTGATAACTGTGTTGGGGGTGGGGCCTAGTGGGAGGGCTTTTGGTCATGGGAATGAATTCCTCATGAATGGCTTGGTGCTGCACATCCTCCTCTCCTTTTCTCTTGCCATGTGACACACCTGCTTTCCCCTCACCTTCTGTCGTGCGGGGTAAGGCCTGAGGCCCTCATCAGAAGCAGATGTTGGCGCCATGCTTCTTGTACAGCCTGCAGAACTGTGAGCCAAATAAAACTTTTCTCTTTGTAAATTACCCAGTCTCGGGTATTTCTTTATAAAAACACAGAAGTACTAAGACAAATTTTAAAGGAAAGAGAAACGTGAAAATAAAAAATATCGGGATTTTCCAAATTTATTATGCTAAGGGGAAAAGTTAAGCCCTGGAAACTGAGGCATGTAATACAACTGTTTTTTCTGTTTGTTTTTGCTTTTTTTCTCTGATGCTTGACTGTTGCTTCTTGACCTTTATTGAGATGTTATACATTAACTGGACTCTTTATTCATTCACTAGACTAAACAAAATGAAAGATAGAAACCCTTGTTATTGTTATCTTTTTACAATTGAATGTTAAACAACCTCCCTTGAGTATAATTGATAGTAGCCACTCTAATATCTTTGTGCTTGCCTTTTTGTGGAAAATGTTGTAATTATGTTTAGCACCTCTGTTTTTGCCTATACAAATGATCCTCACTTCTCCCCACACCAAGAGCACTGATCACCATTCTTATGTATCTGTGTGTTTCCAGATAGATGCCTTCACATTTGTACTTATGTAAACTCTTTTAAAACTTTTATTTTATTTTATTTTATTTGAGTTGGAGTCTCACTCTTGTCACCCAGGCTGGAGTGCAGCGGCACACTCACAGCCACCGCAGCCTCCACCTGCTGGACTTAGGCGATCCTTCTGCCTCATCCTTCCAAGTAACTGGAACTACAGATGCACGCCACCATGTCCGGCTAGTTTTTGTGATTTATTGTGGAGACGAGATCTCACCAAGTTGCCCAGGCTGGTCTTGAACCCATGGGCTCGGGCAATCCTCTCACCTCATCCTCCCAAAGTGCTGGGATTATAGGCTGAGCCATCGCGCCCCAATTTTTATTTTATTAAAAAATATTTTTTTTTTGAGTTGGGATCTTGCTCTGTCACTCAGGTGGAAGTGCAAGTAGCATGATCACAGCTCACTGCAGCCTTAGCCTCCTGACCTCAGGTGATCCTCCCATCTCAGCCTTCCAAGTAGCTGGAACTATAGGCAGGCATCATGATACCCAATCATTATTTTTGTAGAGATGGAGTCTTGCTATGATGCCCAGGCTGACCTCAAACTCATGGGCTCAAGGGATCCTCCTGCTCCTGCCTCGGCCTCCCAGAGTGCTGGGATTACACACGTCTGAGTCATTGTGCCCAGTCTTGAATAAACTCTTTTAACTAGATCATGAGCCTTTTGATTATTTTAGGTTGGCAGTTAACAGCTCCAGTTAGAATTCTTGAAGGAAAACACCTTTAAGAACATCACTTGTTTTAGACACAAGCACAGGAAAAAACTGCAAGGAATGAGAGTGTCAAAGCAGTCAATGAATCTGGTGGAACCAGTGAGACTTCCTGAAAGATCTCAGTTTGTGTCACAAGGGCACAGCTGTAGGATTCATCTGAATACCCCAAGATTCAGACAATGCAGTGTTTTATTTATAGAGAAGCCTCCTATGAGGAAAGTTTGCCTGAAGCCTATATTACCCAATGTCCCCAAATGACAAATTCTAGTGAAATCTTAGCTTCAATATCCTGTGTGTTTCCAGCTGTATGTGAGAAAATGGCATCTAGAGATTATTGGTCAGGCTCAGTGGCTCACGCCTATAATTTTGTCACTTTGGGAGGCTGATGCAGGAGGTTTTCTTGAGGCCAGGAGTTCAAGACCAGCTTAGGCAACTTAGCGAGACCACGTCTCTACAACAAAAAAAATTTTTTGAGTTGCAGTCTCATTCTGTCACCCAGGCTGGAGTGCAGTGGCATGCTCATGGCCACTGCAGCCTCAACCTGCTGGGCTCAGCTGATTCTTCCACCTCAGTCTTCCAAGTAGCTGGAACTATAGGCGTGCGCCACCATGCCTGACTAATTTTTTGGTTTCTTGTAGAGATGAGGTCTCATCAAGTTGTCCAGGGTGGTCTCAAACCCATGGGCTCAGGCAATCCTTTCACCTTGGCCTCCCAAAGTGCTAGAATTATAGGTGTGAGCCTCCAAGCCCGGCCCCTGGCCTCATCTTTGTAAAGGCTTCTCATACAGGATGGAAGCAGAATAGTGGGTACATCAAAGGGACACAGAAAACAAACTAAAAGAATTCCCAATAGCCAAAGCAGAACAATCGAGCAACAAATATTCAAAAAGTAGTATTAGGTGAGGCAGGGATCCCTTTTAGAGTCTTGCAGGCCACCCCCAGCCCCCTTCTCCCCGCCACACAAGCATGAAAGTAAAAGAAAATCTTGAATTGCTTCAAGGGAAATTTCAGGCACATAGCTAGCTAGTAAGTAAGCAATTCAATAAGCAAGAAGGCAATAGTAGTATTAAACAATAGTCAAGGAATCTAGATGCTTGCTCACAAGATGCTCGGTTCCCATACAGGAACCAAAGATAGTATCTTAACACAGGTTCTTGAACTGTTTTTCAGAAACCTGGACCCCCACCAAACTAATTCACTGGGGTGTAGATCTCAGATAAAGAAGAACTGAGGACTGAACTCTGACCATAGTTCTTTGTTCTAAATTTCTTCCTTGGGGGCCTGGAGAAAGTCACACCCACAAGCCAGAGCTAGCAATTTTCTCTGCTGATCCCACATTTTTAAACAAAGCTCCTCTTCCTTAATCAATTCCAAGTCAGAAAATCCTTGAATCTATGACCTATGAGTTCCTGCTTCAAGATAAACCACCATTTTAGGTCAAAACTAATGTGTAACCTCCATGTATTAATTTGTGATTTAGCTTGTAACTTCTTTTTTTTTTTTTTTAGTTGGAGTCTCACTTTGTCACCCAGGCTGGAGTGCAGTGGCATGATCATGGCTCACTATAGTTTCAACCTCCTGGAGCTCTGGCCATCCTCCTGCCTCAGCCTCTTGTGTAGCTGGGACTGTAGGTTTGCATTAGCTTGGCTAATTTTTGATTTTTATAGAGATGTGTTCTTGCTATGTTGCCCAGGTCTCACTATGTTGAGGAGGCTGGTCTTGAACTGGGCTCAAGCAATTTTTCTACCTTGGCCTTCCAAAGTGCTGGGATTACAGGCATAAGCCACCATGCCTGGCTTTAACTTCTACTTTCCTGAAATTTACTCCTATCTTTAAAAACTCTTACCCGCAAGCCATCTGGCAAGTCAGGATTTAAATGTTAGCTGCCTGGTTCTCCTTGGTTGGTGCCATACAAATAAATGCCTTCCTTTCTCCTGCTGCAAATTCATTGTGGATATCTAGTCTTACTGTGCTGGGCAAATGAACCTCAGTTCAATTCAATAATAATCCAAAGCATAAAATAAACATATATGAATCTCACTGATATAAATGAATAATTGAGTAAATGGATATGTGGGGGAGAAGAGAGAAGCCTTCCTTACAGAATTTCAAATAAAATTATGTAGATTTTCCTCCCCCATGGAAAGACTTAGTGGCCAGACTCCAAAAGCAGAGTTTGGAAACGGAAAAGACTAAATATAGGGTGGGAAAACCCTAAGAAAACCATTACCTGAACTACATGATGAAGCCAAATACATGCTGCCGGTTGTCTCAAACTTCTTCAAGGTATGCGTGAATGTTGCATCATCTGGGAAGTGGCTTTGGCTCCCTCCCTGTGGCAGGGCAGAGTCCCTGGCCTCTGTTCCTCATCACAGTCCCAGTGTGGGGTGAGAAGGGATCTTGAAGAGACCAGGGGAAGGGGAAAGCAGAGGAGGACTCTGATAGCAGAGGGTTGTTAATGTCATGCATATGACAAGTTGAAGCTGGTATGTCATGAATGGTGAAAGAATTCACCAAGACAGTTATAAATTTTGAAAGGCAGATTAGGCAGAGTACAAAGATACACTGCAAGGGAGCAGTGGGCAGCTTCGCAAGGGAGGCTGTCTGCTGTCTGCAAAGAGGCAGGGGCTGGCAGGAAGTTTTATAGGGTTGTGCTGGGGAGTTTGCATGCAGTATCATTGCTGTGTGAGAGGACTGCAAGACAGCCAATTGTGCTGTTCTATTCCTTAAGACAGGGCTAATTTACAGCAATGGTTAACTGCTTTTCCATTTACAGCAGTCAGTTAACAGTTAGTTTACAGTAATGGTTTACAGCAATCAGCAAGCTTTTATAACTCTTTCTGTGTTACCCCAAGGGACCCTTCCCTCAGTATAATTTATCCAATTATTGCTCGCCTATTTGGGCCTTATATTTCTCCACAGTTAATGATATAGAACAATGATATCAGGTACCCAAATCCAGAACCCCCTAAATTTGTTTTACTGCAAATAACCCAGACTTTGTTTACACAAAGAGCTTGCATCTATCTTGCCTTTTTTTTCTAAACAAAGAGAAGAGTTATTTGACCCTCAAAGATTGGGAGAGTGAATAGAAAGCTGAGAGGTTAATAAAGAGTGGTTTTCATGATGTCCATTATGTGCTAATCTAAGTCCTTCATATATAGTACATGATTGAATTCTCACTATTGTGAAGGTTCATGCCTCTAGGTAGGCACTGCTAGTCTCCCCATTTTATAAATGAAGAAACTGAGTCATAGTTTGGTTAAGTATTGCCGAAGGCCACTGTCACCAGTAAGTCTGGAGAGCTACAGCAAGGGTCTAGGCCTGCTCCCCCATTTGCACTCTCATGTATGCTGGGCTGCATTGGCACTAAGGGTTGCAGTAGTTAGGTGAGAAGGTGGTATCTAGAAAGACTTGTTTTAGGAAAAGATGGCACATTTTCAGGCATGACTGTCCCCAGAGCTCACATGCGACAAACTCTCTTATGTGTGCGGTGGCTTCAGAGGGAACCGCACAGAGAAAAGTCCTCTTTACATACATAACCGGTCTCTGAGACTGAAGCAGATATGATTTTTTTTTTTTTGTTTTTTTAGTTGAGTTCTCACTGTGTTGTGCAGGCGGCTGCAGTGTAGTGGCACAATCACAGCTCACTGCAACCTTGATCTCCTGGGCTTGCTGCCTTGACCTCCTGGGCTTGCTGCCTTGACCTCCTGGGCTTGCAGCCTTGACCTTGATCCTTCTGCCTCAGCCTCCTGAGTAGCTGGGACTACAGGTGCACACCATCATGCCTGGCTAATTTTTTGTAGAGACCAGTATCCACTATGTTGTCCAGGCTGGCCTTGAACTTCTGGGCTCAAGCAATCCTCTTGCCTTTGCCTCACAAAGTGATAGGATTACAGCCGTGAGCCACTACACCAGCCAAGTTGTGTTTGTTTATATTAATATCACTTTTATGATGAAGGGTAACGTGCAGAGAGTTCCAGTGGCTAGGAGCACTGGAACTCTCTGCAGGAGGATCCTGCTTCTATGTCCTAAGCATCAGCATAGACCCCTAGCCAGCTCCCTGCCGCCTGTATGACATGTAAACCATTTTTCCTAAGGTTCAAATGCTGAGCAGATAACACACCAGTTTTTGCTGCACTGTCCACTAGGGTTGGTTTCAGCCACATGTGGCTATTTACACTTACATCTAAATTAATTCAAATTAAATAACATTAAAAATGTAGTCACAGCATTTCATAGCAGTCAGGCTTCAAGTCTCCGTGGGGTCTAATTCCCCACATGGGCCTCTGCCGAGGGTCAGAAGGGATTTGGGTGTGGGGTGGGAGGCTGAGGTCCCATGTATTCTGCAAGGATGACCAATTTTCTTGTCATTGGTTTCTTCATAAACATGCATCACATTTAGAGACTGAGAGGGTAAACTGAGGCAAGGTGGGCCGGTGTCATGGGAATAGTGCAAGATTGCAACCAAGTAAGAAGTAGAAGGAAGTATAGTTTATTGTTCACCTTTCACAGATTGGAAAGGGGCGACACTCAGTGGCAAGTGTGGCACCACAGAGCCAAGAACTGGGTATGTTTAAGGGCCTTTGGGGCAAGGGGGGTTTGGGACCAGAGGGGTCTGGGCCAAAAGGAGTGTCCAGTCTTTGCAAGTCTTTGATGTTGATTGTAGCTATGTGAGTCTTAGATCTTGACTTGGTCAGACATTAGCATCTCATGCCCTCGGGTGGTGGGCTAGATGGGAAAGAGACAAGGGGCAGGTTTTCCTGCAAGAGACCTGTTGGAGGAGACCTGTCAGATGTTTGCAATCCACAAACTCTTTAGCAAAAAGGTAGTCTTAATATCATTTCTATGGCTTCAGCCAGCCAAGGGGTCTGAAAGTTTCTTAGAGATTATTATGTTAAATCATGAATTGGCCAGGCTCGGTGGCTCAGCCTGTAATCCCACGCCTTGGGAGGCTGAGGTGAGTGGATCGCCTGAGCCCGTGGGTTCGAGACCCGCCTGGGCAACTTGGCAAGACCTCATCTCTACAATAAATCAAAAAATTAGCCGAGCGTGGGAGAGCATGCCTGTAGTTCCAGCTACTTGGAAGGCTGAGGCGGAAGGATCACCGGAGCCCAGCAAGTCGAGGCTGCGGTGGCCGGGAGCGGCCACTGCACTCCAGTCTGGGCGACGGAGTGAGACTCCAACTCAAAAAAAAAAAAAAATCACGAATTGAATGGTCGGGCTGTCCCGGTCTTGCATGTAATGGAGATTTGCCGAGGGGATGGAGTAGGCTGCCAGCCTGGTCCACAGTAAAATGTCTGAATGCTTCCTAAAACCTGCCTATTGGAAATTTATCTATTTTGAACCTGTACTAGATTCAAATCCTGTCGATCTAAGGACAAATGGCTATGCTGAGGTAAAATGTGAACTAAGTTTATTCTAAACTTCTTGGGGTCTCTCCTTTCAGAGACTGTCAACTTGAAATAACCAAAAAAGTCAGACTCTCATTTTAAAGAGTTTGTTCACGGGAAAAACTGGAAATGGCTATTTCAGGATGCACAAACTCCAAAGAAATGGGGCCAGTGCTCTCAAGTTAAAAGCTAAGTTCTTGCTTATATAAGAAAAAGACAAAGCAATTTAACAGGATTACATTTTCTATTCAAGGCTGGCTTACTTACGAGTTGCAACAAATTAATTAGTTACAGTTTGTTTTCTTTCCCATGTGGCTTGCTTCTTTTTCTTTATAGCTGATTTTCCTTTCCTTTCCAATTTAAAAGAGTGCATTGATATTCCATCCTAAGGCATCGTGATAGCCATGAAGTGTACTATATGCCCCAAAATAATTTAGAACTCCAATACCTTAGACTTTGAATTACTTACTATCTTTTTTTTTAAGTGTAAGCATACTTGAAAAAAAATTTTTTTTTAATTTTATTTAGGGGCCTTTCTCTCCTGCGCCTGCTCATAGAGCTGGGTCTTCCCCGCTGCGCTGTTCTGCAGTCCGGGAGCTCCACGTGTCTTTGTTGCAGCCTCTGTCGTCCTATGACCTGCAGATGTGACTTGTCCGGATAATCTCACCTCAGAAGAAATCCTGGAGAGGGAGGAGGAAGAGGAAGAAATGACTGGTTCTCAGGCCTTGCTGTCTTTCAGCGAGACCTGATGACGTGTCTAGAGCAAAGGAAAGAGCGCTATGATGTGCAGGGATACGGCACATTCACCCAGGTGGGAGTGAATGGAGCAGATGACACAGGTCAAGGAGGAAGGAGAGCTCGAAGTGTTGTTTGGGAAGGTGGATTGCCGCCATGGAAATGGTTTCCAAGTAGCTGGGGTTTCCCTCTCTTGCTTTCACGTCTATTGTTCCATAGTCTGAAATTCTCCAGAAACTGTACCTCTTTGATGATCTCCTTTTAATATTACTGTGGAAATCAAAGTCTTCTGAATGGTTCATAAGAGACTGCATAATCTGACTGCTTTTCTGTTGCTTTCGGGACATGGGAATATCCTCTTACTTTTTAGAAACTCCATGTTAATCTCTTCTTTAAGTTCTCTTTTTGCACCTGGCTGAAATTTATGAGTAGTGGTGATGTTGTTATTTGTTTTAGAAGTTTCGAGAACATCACAAACAAATGTTATATGTTTTTTGCTTTATGATTTTCTGTCCTAGGGATGTTTGAAATGCAATTCTATAAAAATTCATGCTCAATAATTTTACCAGGACACAAACTATTTTCCTAAATATAAGGAAACCTAAGCTTATTTTCATTTAAATTTGTATTTTTGTGTGTGTGAAATGTGATTGGTAGTTTAAACTCTATATGCCCATATTTCATAGAACATTGGTAAACATTAAACTCCCATGTTACCTTGTTTCTTAGTAATTCTTAAAATTCTTTTGCTTCATATGAAGTTTAGGCATGGGTTATACATAGGCACATATACATACACAGATATATTTACATGTGTTTATACATGTGTTTAACATCTGATTTTTTTCTTTCACAAATGAAAATTGTATAACCAAAAAAAAATTTATTTAAAATATGTCTATGTCATACATGGACATATTGTGTAGTGTTGGGGATTGGGCTTCAGGTGGCCCATTCGCTAGAGAGTAAACATTCCACCCAGTAGGTTATTGATTGATTGATTGATTTGGTGTCACTCTGTCCCTCAGGCTGGAGTGCAGTGGCATGCTTACAGCTCACTGCAGCCTCGACCTTCTGGGCTCAGGTGATCCTTCTGTCTCAGTCTCTCAAATAGCTGGGACTATAGGCATGCTCCACCACACCCTGTTAATTTTTGTGGGTTTTTTTTTAGAGACCAGGTCTCACTACATTACCTAGGCTGGTCTCGAACTCCTGGACTCAAACTATCCTCCCGTCTCAGCCTCCCAAAGTGCTGGATTACAGGTGTGAGCCACCGTTCCTATCCCCAAAAGGTAATTTCTGAACCCTAACCCCCAACTGCTTTCCCCTTTTTCATGTCCCCAGTGTCTATTATTCCCATCTTTGCGGCCAGTTAGCTCCAGCGTAAAAGAGAGAACATGCAATGTTTTGTTTTCTGTTTCTGAGTTAGTTCACTTAGGATGATGTTGAATTTCTTATTTTCACAGGACAACATGTGATTGTTCTGTAGGATCACACCCTCTGGGTGTGAATCCCAATGATCACTTACTGTTTTGGATAAAATGGTTAATTTCTCAGTGCCTCAGTTTCTTCATCTTGTTGAAGAAAATAATAATATTAGAGTAATTCTAATAGACTGGACTGTAATAAGTGTTCCACAAACATCAGCTATTATGGTCATTGTTGACAGTAGCTCCTCCCGGGAATTTCTAAGATTCCTCGTTCCTTCAGCAAACATTAGTGAAGTACCCAGGCAGTGGCTATTAAAATGCAATGGTTCCAGAACATACACTGAGCCAGAATGAATTTCTGGGAACTTCTAGAGCCATGAGGCTCAAACTCAAACATGTGTATGAATCACCTGGGAGGTCATCCTAAGATGGATTCAGTCGGTCCAGGGTGGAATCCCCACAAGCTCTCAGGTGCTGCCACTGGTCCTTGCATTGCACTTTGGTGAGAACCAGAGGCCCCTGGACCAGTGGCCATAGTGAGGGGTGATTGCAGGAACTGAGATGGGAACAATGCAGCACCTGGGGGAGATGGGGAGATGAGGAGACAGGAAGTCGTGTGATAGGGTGGCCAGGATCCTCCAGAGGCTAGTGCAGATAGAAAGGAAGGCCTGAAAGGGCCCAGCACCTTCCCCATCCACCTGCCAGAGCAGACATGTGGAGGGGATGGGATAGAAATAGATATGATTCCCTCTACAAAAAAGATAACTGCACACGCATGTTTATTGCAGCGCTATTTACAATAGCAAAAACATGGAACCAACCATGCCCAACAAAATTGGACTGGGTAAAAAAAAAATGCGGTTCATATACACGATGGGTTATTATGCAGCCCTAAAGAAGAACAAAATTACAGACTTCACAGCAACTTGGGTGGATTTAGAGTCCATAATACTCAGTGATTTATCTCAGAAACAAAGAACTGAGTACCACATGTTCTCACTCATAAGTGGACCCTGAACATTTACCATAACACTGTAAGAAAGGGATTGGCAGTAGCTGGAAACTGCCAGAGGAGGGAGGGAGGGGGCACAAAACATTAATAAGAGTACCTGATCTCAAACCAGGCGAAATAGGCACCAAAGTGATGCCCACACTTTACCTGTACGATGACCTCTTTTATACCTAATCCTGAATTGTACCCCACATCTTAAAAATAATATAAAATAAAAAAAGAGAAACTTACACAAAAAAATAAAGGAAATAGATGCAATTCCTTTTCCAATTATATACACATGAAGGACTTGCCTTCTTCTACTGGGAAGGTGGCCTGAACACTAAGCAGGTCATTCTGGATATCTGTTGCTAGATAGGCAATAAGTACCCCAAAGCTTAATTCCACAAAACAAGAACCATTTCATTGTGCTCAGGATCCTATGGCACCGCGGGGATACTGATACCTGTTCTGCAATGTCTCAGGCCTCCGCTAGGATGGCTTCTTGTCTAGGGGTGACTGAGACAGTCCATCAGGGGCCACATGATTCTTCTCCATGCCTTGTCTCCTTTACTGGAAGACCCAAGCCAGTCCTTGTCTCACGTTGGCCAAGGCTGGTTTGATGGGAATGGCTGGCCTGGCCTGACCTGGGTTGCCCCACCCACTTGCTCTTTTCAGCATGGGCCTCGGCACAGCAGGGAGTTCAGGGCACCTGAACTTCTACCATGTCTGGCTTTCCCAAGGTGGACACAGAGAGGCTTCTGATCACTGAGTCTCTAAGTCACATGTGTCACCTCAGCACTCTTGGTGACAAGTGGCCAATCCAGCTCAGTACTGGGGAGACAGCCTGAGGCATGACACTGAAGCCATGGTGCCTTGAGGTACCATCTGGGGGACTAGTTACTAGTCATCTGGAGATGCTCCATCCAGGGTTGTGTCCCAGAAGCATCAATTCACTATCAGACACAGAGACCAGATCAAACGGGCTTCTGTTTATTCAGGCATTCTTGTCCCTATTCCAGCCTTCACACCCTGTTAGCCAAGAAGAATAATAACAATGATGATAGCGACTGAAAACAACACACTGCTATGACGAGCACTTGTATTGTGCTTGCTTGTGTTAAATACCAATCATATATACACCCTCCTCATCCTCACAATGATGGTAGAAGACAAGTGCTGTCAAGCATCTCACTCACTTCTGCAGATGAGGAAATCGGAGCACAAAGGTTGGAGCTGAAAGATGAGGACCTATACCAGGCGACAGCTCCCACGTTGGCGTCCTTGTCCTCTGTGCTCTATGGCCAGTGGCATCCAGTCTCTCCTCCTGCCTGGATCTGAGAGCAGAGCAGGGGTTGGGGTGACACACTTCCCACCTACTTGGCCATCTCTCTCTGCCAGTGACACACAGGGTCCTAAGCCAGGATCCCCCGAGGCACCCGAGACAGCTTTCCTCTTACGTAACCACCCCAATGCTCTTGCTGGGCTTGCCCGCCTGCCTGTGCCTGCCCCCACCTGCCCCCTACCCTGGCCCATCTGTTCCCAGGCCCTGATCCAGCCTCCCAGCCAGTCCTGTGGGCACACGCGCAGAGGAAATGACGGTGCTTTAAAAGACAAAACGCTTTAGTTGTGGGGGAACCTATTGAGCCAAGACATGTGGAAGTGTGCTGCACGTAGTTGCTTGGAATAATGGTTGGAAGTGTTGAACTGAGAAGGTCAAGGATGAAGACAAGGAAAGAAGAAGACTCGGTCCACTACAGAGAGCACTTCTTGGTAAAATGGTGTCTGGGGGGTGAAGAGACTTGGGATTCCACTTGAGCCTTCTTTCCATCCTTGCTATGTGACCCCAGCCAGTCACTGCACCTCTTCATGACAATTCATAACAGGTGAGGGGCAGAGCTCTGAGGACTCGTCTATGACAAGTGTTTTATTGCACCAAGAGCCTAGATATTTTATCTAAGTAAGGCTGAGATTCGGCTGGTGGGCACTGAACTTGTTGTGAAGATATTGAAAACACTCCATCTAAGTTTGTAGTAGCCCCGCTGCATGGGTCCTCCTTTGGAATTGCCCCCAAGTCCCCCACCCCCACAAAGAACATCCTCCTCATAATCCACCAACAAAAGGGTTCCATGCCTGGAGGGCACTGCTCCAGCCCAAGGTGGGCAGCCCCGGTGGGCAACTCATACCCTTGCAGTTCTTAGTGCTCTGAGCATCGCCTCTGCTCTGAGGCTGTGCTGACACCAAGTGTCCTGAGTCACAAGGGTCCTGGGTCAGGTGCAGGTGACAGGTGTTCTGAGCATCACCTTTCTACCCATGGTAGGGGCTATCTCAGGAACCTCCCACCGATTCTCTGGGACCTTGGGTGCTCAGCGCTGGTCTAGAAATTGAATGGAGGCACATAATTGAGAGCAAAGGATAGCTAGGTGCGAGTGCTCAAACTTGTAATCCCAGCACTTTGTGAGGCTGAGGTGGGAGGACTGCTTGACGCTAGGAGTTTGAGACTAGCCTGTCTGGCTATGTTTGAGACATGGTCAGACCCTATCTCTATTTAAATTAAAAATTAAAAAAAGGCAAGTAAGTGTTCTGAAGACACACAGCCCTGGGTGTGAATGGTAATGTTACTCTTCATGGATCTTGAGCATCTTTCTTAATTCTCTATGACTCTGTTTTCTACCCCTAATAGGTCTATGGTAAAGATTCAATGAAATTAGCACAAAGCCTGATCCCCTAAGTCCTCTCCCTTATTTTAAGGTGCCTGGGGGCTGGTTAAAAGTAGTTTCTATCATCCTACGTGAACTAACACAGGAACAGAAAACTAAACACCGCATGTTCTCACTTGTAAGTGAGAGCTAAACTAAAGATCTGCAAAGACACAGAGAATGGTATAATAAACACTGGAGACTCAGAAGGGGAGAAGGAAAGGGGTGGAGGGAGAAAAACTCACCTATTGGGTACAATGCCCACAGGTATGGGTGGTGGGTTCACTTAAAGCCAAGACTTCTTCGCCACCATCTAATGCAACCACGTAACCAAAAACTATTTGTACCCCTTAAAGCTATTGAAATAAAGAAAAAAGTAATAATAAAAGTAGGTTCTTTGACACCCCCTTAATCCTGCCAAGTGAGATCCAGAGGCCCATGAGCCCTCAGGCTGGGGATGCCATAAGAGTCACCCACATGACTCTTAGGCTTTCCCTGACTCTCACACACCATTTCCGGAACCTCCTGTTCCTGGAGCTTTGGGTTTCACCTCCCTGACCACCACTGTGCCATACCTGTCCTCAGGTGTCTAAAGCTCAACCAGCTGTGTCCCCCAGCAGATCCTCAGTGACTATTGCGACTGAACGGTGTCCCCCAGATTTGCATGTTGCAGCCCCAACCCCCAGGATCTCAGAATGTGACTGCATTTTGAGAGGGTCTCTAAGAAGGCAATTAAGTGAAAACGAGGTCATTGGAGTGGGCCCTAATCAAACACGGCAATGTTCTTGTGAGAAGAGGAGATTCAGACACAGAAACACAGATGGGGATGACCATGGAAGGACACAGGGAGATGACACTCTTCTCATGCCCACAAGGGAGGACTCAGGAGAAACCAGTTCTGTCCACACCTTGATCGTGGACTTCCAGCCTCCAGAACTGTGAGGATATACATTTCTGTTGCTTAAGCCACTGGGCCTGCAGTACTGTGTTGTGGCAGCTGGGAGACTAGGATGACCAGTGTGGAATCCTCTCGACTTTGCCTGTCACAATCTGCCAGGTCCATTTGCCCAGCCTATCCTGTGGTCCCCATATCCCAGCACAGGGGACTCATTTCTCTTTGGTATTTCACAATACCTGCAGCCCTGGAAGCTCATGGAGGAGGTGGCTGGGACTGGGTAGGGCCCCAAGCTGAACCCTCTGTGGTCACAGGGCTTGAGCTGATTCACGTTTTCACAAGTGAGTGTGCAGCACACTTGTCATCCTATCTACTTGTGCCGGTGGGTCATTCCCGAATTCTTGAGCACGGTTTTGCGTCTGGGAAGATCACAGTGACCCAAACAGAAGGTCCTGTCCTCTTGGATTCTATGGGAATAGGAGGAAAGGCTGGGGTGTGGGAGGGACCCAGCCTTTGGGATGGTGTCCCAATTCCCCCAAAGCACCAACGCCCCCCATCATCCCCCTGCACGTGGCTCTCGGACTTTCAGACCCTCTGTCCTGCTTCCTGCTGCTCCCACTGACTCCTGCTCACGGATGCCCTGTCCTTCAAAGTCTGTCCATGTGCTCCCTGACCTGTGAGCCCCCCGACCCCCATCTCTCCAGCTACCCAGGGTTTGGATCACGGTCTTATTCTGCCCAGAAAGTGTCTTCACTTCAGGGGCTCCTCACGGGGCTCCGGCATCTCCGTCACAGGGCGTTCCCACTGCGGGGTTGTGGTGGGCGGGACGTGGGACCTTCCTCCTGGCACCCATACTCTGCCCTGCTGTCCGCTGTGCTCAGAGCCTCTGTCCAATGCTGAGGCCCGGCCACAGTGTGGCCTTTGCTGCCATCTGCTGGTGGCTCTCAGAGGCCAGCCTGGAGGCCTGAGGAGCCGCCTTTCCAGAGCAGGTCGTGGTGGGTCCCCAGGCATCCAGTTCAAGTGGGGTGGGTGGAGGGGGCTGACTACATCCCTGACCAGCTAGCTCCCAGGAAAGCCCGGGTGCTGGCTGAGTGACAGTTCTGCCACACTCTGCCCTCTGACTGCAGAGGCTGACCCGAGATTTCCTGTTGCTTGAGGACCTGCGGCCACACAGCTGAACCCGGTCTTGGAGAAATGGCCTCCTGGGGGACCCTCTGGCTAACCATCTCATTTCCCACTGGCTGAAGCCCAAGAAGTTCCAGTGGCCTGTCCAAGGTCTCGGAGCTGATTCTTGAATAACTGGGAAGAGATACTCCATGTCTAATGTCTGGAAATGTTTTCCGAAAGACTGTTCAGGAAAAATGAGTAGGCAGACAGAAGCACCCTGTTGGGAGAAGATGCCACAAGGAGGCCGAGGGTCGAGGAGGGAAAGCCAAAGGGATTAACAGGGTTCAGCACTGACCCAAACATGCCACATGCCTTCTGTCTCCATCCTGCTGGGTAGAGGTCGTTTCCACAGCTGCTGGAGTTTGTCTCGTTTCTGTTTTTGCCAAAAAGTAGTGTGTACCAGTTGACACATTCAAAGGCAGGTGCTTTCAGTGTCCTCCATGCTTGAAAAATGAGCCATTACCAATTTCCCTGCGAGTCAGACCCACCAGCTTTGTATTTCTGGTGTTGAGTTCAGTTCAGCGCTCACTGAGACCTCTGCGTGTCCAAGGCAGAGGGAAACCAGAAATGTCTTTTCTGTCAAAGACAAGGGTGTCGCTTTGGAGGCACAGTTTTGGAAGGGTTTTTCTTGGCAAACCCGCTTGCTGCTTTCTGCACCCTTGAGGCTTGGAAATGCCTCACCTCAAAAGCTCAGATCCCAGGGTACCGACAATCCTCGGTTGGCCTCTGGAGGGTGACGCTAGCTCTTTCCCATGTCCAGTTGACTTAACTGTGAACGGTGACAATCGATTCCTTGTGGCCACTGCCCCACATTCTTGTGTTGTCTTGCAAGATGAAGTCATTAGCCGGAGAGCTATACTAAGGAAAACGGGTCAGTGACTGGCTGCTGGTGAATCTAATGACCTGGGGTTCCATGACAGGTTATTTATCAGTGGTCATCATGTTCTTGTGCACAGCTGGAACAGACAGGCAGCCTGCCATGCATTCCCTTCTGTGTAAGAATCTTGCGAGTCATTTTCTGGGGGCACAAGGAAACTTCAGCCTACCCGGAGAAATCGAAGCCCTTCAAAGAGCAACTAGCAAGTAAAACAAATGTCGTTACATGCTGACTACTAAGTACTAAGCTGGTGACACTAGGAAGACATAGCTTGACAACAACAACAGGGTGTTGACTCCATGTTGCAGACAAAAGGTGCAGGGGCCGGCAGCCTGGTGCTCTGGCCCTGCCTGGGTTGCCCGGAGTGATCAGATTAGCACCAGCCAGCTGCTCGGATTCCGTGATCTGACGTTCAACTGCTGTTCTGCTAGTCCTTATGCTGTAGTTTGTAATTGTCTACAATGAGAAGTAAAGGCCTTTGATTTTCTGTGTGGCCCCTGGGTCGGAGTCTGAGGGAGAGCTGGGGTCCCAGGCTGTGCTCAGGCTTGCAGGGACCTGCAGACTGTGCCACCTCCTGAGGGCAGCTTTCTGGACCAGGCCAAGGAAGTTTATGGGGCTGATGAGGCAAACCAGACAGATGGTTTTTCTGTGTGCTGGGGTTACAGATGATTAGGGCTGGGGATTGTGTTTGTTACCTATTGCTGTGTGTAACAAATAGCCCCAGCACTTAGCCAGCTTACAACCACGTTTATCATCTCACAGATTCTGGGGGCCAGGAACCTGGTTGAGACTCAGTTGTAGCTCTGGCTCAGGGTCTGTCATGAGATTACAGCCAAGATCTCAGCTGGGGCTGCAGCTGACTCAGGGCTTACAGGAGCTAGAATATCAGCCTCTGAGCTCACTCACGCAGTTGTTGGTGGGTCACAGCTTCTCACTGGCTGGTGGTCAGAGGCCTTGGCTCCTTATCACCTGGGCCTTTCCTTAGGGTCTGCTTGAGTGTCCTCACAACATGGCATCAGGCTTCCCCCAGACTAAGTGATGAGAGAGACAGGGACAGACAGACACACACACGCATGCACACACATGTACAGAGAAGAGAGAGAGAGAGGCAGAGAGGGGGAGGTGAGAGAGAGAGGAAGGAGAGATAAAGGGAGGAGAGAGCAAGAGAGAGAGACACAGAGACATAAAGGCAGAGAGACACATATAGACACAGAGAGGGGCAAGAGAGAAGGAGAAAGAGAAAAAGGGAGAAGGAGAAAGAAGCAGAGAGACAGAGAGAGAAGAAAGAGAGGAGACAGACACACGGAGAGAGAGACACAGAGAGAGAGACACAGAGAGAGAGAGACACAGGGAAAGGTACACAGAGAGCTAGAGAGACAGAGCTAGAGAGACAGGGAGAGAAAGAGAGAAGGAGGGAGAAAAAGAGATAGAGAGAGGTAGAGAGATAGATAGATATACAGGGAATACAAAAAAAAATGTATACCCATTTTAAGAGATGTTAAGAGATGTTTGCTGTAATCAGAAGTGTCTAGATGCTGATAGTAACCACTTTGAGCACCTCTTGTAACTGCAGAAGTCAAGTGTGACTTATATCCATCTTTTGTTATTGGTATATATTGAGTATTATAATTTTAATATTGTTTTTCTCCTTTCTTAAAATGTACACTTTTTTGGCACCCTCTATACATAAGGGAGGTGGGGAGAGAGAGAGAGAGAGAAGTCACAGTCACAACCTCCTTTCTGCCATGACATGCCAGCTTTTACTCTAGGTCACACCGACCAGCCTTTGTGGTGTGGGAGGGGACTCCACGAGGGTATGCGCATCAGGAGGGGGATCCCAGGGGACCTATCTCGAAGGCCAGACACCACCGGGATCACAGACTAGATGACAGGACAGAGCTGAAGTTCAGGATCTGGTGGCTGGCTCATTCCAGGTTCAACAGCCCAGGCTTCACAGTGGGCCTGGGCAGAGAGAAGTGTGGTATCCAAATGCTGGTGTGAGTGCAGCTTCTCCCGAGTGGAAGCAGATAGTGCAGGCCTGAGACATAGCAGGACTGTCCTCTGACCTCTTTCTCAGCCTGGGCCCTGCTGTCTGGCGGGTGCAGGCACCAGGCATTTGTCCATCTGGGCAAGTCCTCAGGGAGAGGCAGAGACTATGCTGGCCCTCAAGCCGACAGAGAACCATGGTGAGCTGACACAGAGCCAGGAGAGGCCCTGTGGACTCTGAAGGGCCTTCCCCCAACAGGAGGGACAGACACAAACACAGACCTCTTTTTGCCCTGTCCGGTCCCCTGCTTTGGCCACACGGGAATTCCTGGTGGTCTGTGGTTGTGCTGGGCATGTGCTTCCTGAGAGGCCTTGAACTTGGGGTTCTTCTGCTCAAGCCCCTTTCCCAGATGTCTTTGCGGCTTGCTCCTCCCCTCAGGCCTTTGCTCTTTGTCCCTCTTTATGACTGTGTACTATTCCATCGTGTATATATACCACATTTTTTGAAGGGATCCCATTTTCTTCCTGCTCAATCCTAACCTGGCGACTTTACATGGAGTTTCTTCACCCACTTCCATCCCCCTCAGCAAACTCCAGACCTCGAATTGCCCAGCGTTGTCCTTTCTTGGTCCACCCCAACAGCCACAGAGAAATGCCTTGGCCTTGTGCTCATGAAAGCGCAATGCCTTCAGGGCATCATGCCCTGTGGTCATCCCTGCTGAGACATGTGTGAGCCCTCAACACCAAGCCCTGTTTTCCAGTTCCATCCTCTCCAGCCTCTCTCTGCAATGCCAGGTAGCAGCACCCAAGGACCCAAGGCTGTGAATCGGTGATGTCTTCCTGTCCCACCCTCATGACAGAAGCAGGGTCGATTCACAAAGGAACTGGTCCTTGGCCTTACTGGGTGACTGAAAATGGCGGGGAGAGGGTTCCCTCTGTGTGTCTGTGCCAAGCATCTGAGACCTGACAGAGAGAGAGAGACCAGCATGGGTGTGGGGGGCTGGTTCTGGGCTTCCCAGGCTAGTTCTGGTTCAAAACTCCTTTCTGTTCTGTGAGTATCAGTGAATCACACAAGCAGAGTGGGCGCTGTCTCTGGGTGACACCAGGAAAGGCTATGAGGTACAGTGGGTAGCACTTGGTCTCAGAAGTACAACAGTCCAGGGTTTTTCTTTCTTTTTTTCTTTTTTTTTTTTGAGTCAGAGTCTCACTCTGTCACCCAGGCTGGAGTACAGTGGCATGATCACGGCTCACTGCAGCTTTCACCGCCTAGACTCAGGCAATCCTTCCACCTCAGCCACCTGAGTAACTGAAGGTACAGGCTCATGCCACCACACCTGGCCAGTTTTTAAAAACTTTTTGTAGAGATGAGTTCTTGATATTGCTGAGGCTGGTTTTGAACTCCCAGGCTCAAGCAGTCTTCCTGCTTCGGTCTCTCAAAGTGCTGGGATTACAGGAGTGAACTACTGCACCTGGTCTATTTTCCATTTTTATATCCTTAGCAACATAACTTCAGACTGATTGGTGAGTAATTAAAGCAAGTGTAGTGAAAAAGCACCTTTCGAAAGAGCCCCGCGGAGGGGCACATGACTGGGTGTCTCTGGAGGAGACACTTGCAGGGGCCCCTCTGCAGAGACTGAGCCCAGCACAACCTGCTGGTCCCACATGTGGCCTGAGCAGGAGCCCAGGACACTTTCCAATCCCGGAGGAGATGGGGCAGGAGAAGTATCGCTTGACTCCTTTTTCAATTTACGAAGCAAGAAAGATATTTTGCAAGCTAGGCATCATATTCTGAACATGTACTGCACAGAGACAGCCCCAAATAAGGTCTGCAAATGTTATTACACTTGATTAACCCAATTTATCAATGCCTCATTCAGATGAGTTCAGATAGGAATCTTTTCTGCAGAGAAGAGACACTTCTGCAGAGAGTGCCTTTCTTAAAGACGCTCTAAGTCAGCAGCCCCCATAACATCCACACGATGCCAAAGGCCCCCCATACACACATCTCCCCTCCAAGAGTGTAGGTCAGAGTGGGAAGGGAGCTTCTTCTCTTAGTAAGGGCAAACTCTTGCTCTGGAGTTAGAAAGGAATTTCTTCTCCAACAGAAACACATCCAGGCTGTCCCACAGCAACTGAGTGGAGTTGTGGAGATCTGGGTGTCCTCTGCCCCTGGCCACCAGCCCCTCTAGCTCCCTGCCCATATGGTCCATTGCTTATGCCAGGGAGAGCCAGCTCTCTGACCTTGTCAGGACTCTGCCCATGCAGATCATTCTTGTCCTTAAATCCATGCTGACACTGTTGCTGCAATTTTTTTTTTAGTTGGCGTCTTACTCTGTTGCCCAGGCTGGAGTGCAGTGGCACACTCATGGCCACCCCAGCGTCGACCTACTGGGCTCCGGCGATCCTTTCACCTCAGTTTTTCAAGTAGCCAGAACCACAGGCACACACTACCATGCCTGGCTAATTTTTTTATTTATTTATTATAGAGACGAGGTCTTGCCAAGTTGCCTGGGCTAGTCTTGAAACAGGCTCAGGCAATCCACTTGCTTTGGCCTCCCAAAATGCTGGGATTACAGTTTTTAGCCTTGGAGCACCTTGTGGAAAAGGACAATGCCTCATTTGCCTTTTAGTTTCTGGTTATTACAGTGCTGGGCTCAAGGTAGGTGCTCAATGCATATTTGCTGAATGAATGAGTGAATGAACAATATAGGAAATTC
>CAUYQG010228022.1:0-38402 GCA_963574415.1 Tarsius wallacei | reverse complement strand
TCGACCCGCTGGGCTCCAGTGATCCTTCTGTCTCAGCCTTCCAAGTAGCTTGAACTACAGGCATGCGCTACCACACCTGGCTAATTTTTTGATTTATTGAAGAGGTGAGGTCTTGTCAAGTTGCCCAGGCTGTTCTTGAACCGCGGGCTCAGGCAATCTGCTCACCTTGGAATCCCAAAGTGCTGGAATTATAGGCTTGAGCCACCGTGCCTGGCCCAGGGTGCTATTAATGATCCAACTGAGGGAATTATTTCTGCTATTCAGAATCGAGAATGTTATAAAGAAATATAACGAGACAGTTGTTCCTTCATGTTCACCCAACACAAAACTTTTAACTCTAACAATAAAACTATCTATCACCAGCATGTGCGTGATGATTTGTAACCCTTGGTCATTCCTCTGAATAATCGGTACAGCTTTGACCCCTACTATATAAATGTATACACAATCTGCAGCTTGGTGGTAAAGTGGCCTACCACAGAATTTAGAGCTTTTGAATCTCTAAGACTAGGTATCTCAAGTCTTACACTTTGAAATGACAGGCCATTTAAAATGATGCTTGGCTGCAATCACTGAAGACAGTACAAACCTATTTGGTCTTATGCTTGCTGAACTGAATTCTAAAGGAAAAAAGGGTTTGGGATAAATATTCTGAATGCCAAGTGGCCCAAAGTACTGAAAAAGCCAACAGGTCCTTGCTCTCCTTTAGCTCTTTTTTTGTGTTTAAGTGACACAAAATCGGTCCCTTCCACACCCTTCTACACTGTCATACATGCAATTAGAACCTTGTCTCTGATTGCCCATTTCTTTTTTTTGAGAGTGTTCCCCCAGAGCATCTATTGATTCCAAGTTGGTGGGAAGTGTATGTACTTTGCACAATCAACTCAACCTTATACTGAGAAACAGGAACCAGAGGTTGGGCTAGGGTTTGCAAATTTCAGGGCTCAAGTACTTAGCTGGCTGGATGTTCACTCTCTTTTGAGGTTGAAAGCAGCCTGCTTATTAGGAAAGTGACCAAGTTGACTGCTCAGTCTTAAAGACTGTTTGAGAATTGGTTGGAAAGACCACGGCAAATGTTTGAGAAGCGTCTTCTGCAGTGGGTTGCAAAGATTCAAGTTGGATGCCATCTCCTATAATCTGATCATTTTATATGCCTTCCTCCACGAATAGACATTTTAAAACAACATTTGCTACTTCCATTGCACAACTGTGTGAAGTCCTTGCTGCCAGAACTGATCGCCCATTTCAAGTTGACTTGCATACACTGCAAAAACAATGATAAGTACTACAGTCCTGGGGCCATCGGGGTTTCATGTGCACATATGTCTTTTTCTTGGTATTACTACTATACCACTAATCTTCTCCAATGGTATGATCATACAGCTCATATTTTCAATTTGTTTTTGATTACATCATTGGAGACTTTGCTCCAAACTGCTGAGTTTAGGACACACAAATTCTATAGCACAGTCTGACTCTGATGACCACTGGTGACATGGGGATCCCAGTGGCAGGTTCTCCCAGTACCCTGAAATGTAACTTGACCTGAATTGATCTAAAGCAGTTAATTTTGTTCACCCTCTTCTCACCTCTATTTTGGAATTAGCTAATGATTCTTCTGCTTTTGTGGTTGGGAATAACAGCAGCTCTCAGTTAAAGGACAGCAGCATGGTAGGGTGGCTACGAGCTTGAGTTCTTGCAGTCAGATCTGCACTTGAGTTCCAACTCTACCCTTGACTCACCCAGACAACCCAAATGTTGTTTAGCACTTGGTGCACAGCAAATGTTTACTGTTAGCTGTTACTTCTAGTATCTATTACGTGTGAGACATTGAACTACTGCTTCATAAATCCCTGAAGTCTCATCAGTAATGTAGGTATTCGTATCCTCACTATGCAGAAGGGGCTAAGGCTCAGAGGAGTGAGCTGGTGGAGGCAGGAATCAAGCAACCCTCCCACCATACCCCTCTCTACACTCATTTTATCACTCTCTTTGAAAGACTAAGAGACTTGTGTCTTTTGACAACAGCATGATTACATCTCTCTGAAGCACGTCTTCTATGATTGTTGTTCTTGTTTAAAACATGGTTTAAAAAGTGATTCTAAAACTCATTCTAAAGCTTATATAAAGAGGTAAAAGATCTGTAATAGCCGAACAGTATTAAAGGAGAAGAACAAAGTTGGAGGACTGACGCTATCTGATCTCAAGACTTACCATAAAGTGACAGTAATTAAGACAGTGTGGTACTGGCAAAAGAACAAAGAGATCAATGAAACAGAATGGAGCCCAGAAATAGATCCATATAATCAACTACCTTTGACAAAGGAGCAATGGCAATACAATAGAGCAAAGACAGTTTTTTCAACAAATGGTGCTGGAATAAGTGGACATCCAAATGTAAAAAACTGAATACAGATGCAGACCAATACCCTTCACAAAATTAACTCAAAATGAATCATAGACCAAAATTTGAAACACAAAACTATTCAACTCTGGAAAATCTAGATGACCTTAGGTTTGGTGGTGACTTTGAAGATATGACACCAAAGGCACAATCCATGAAAGAAAGAACTGATAAACTGAACTTCATTAAATTTAAAAACTCTTTTTCTGCAAAAGACATGGTCAAGAGAATGAGAAGAAAATATTTGCAAAAGACATGTGATAGAGGACTGTTAGCCAAAACATAAAAATAACTCTTAAAACTTAGTAACAAGTAAACAACCCAATTAAAAAATTGGCCAAAGACCTTAACAGACACTTCATCAAAGAAGACATGTGGACAGCAAATATACATACGGAAAGATGCTCAATACCACGTCACCAGGGAAACGCAAGTTAAAACAAGCTAGCACTACACACCGTTAGAATGGCCAGAATTCATAATACAGACAATACCAAATGCTGACAAAGATGTAGAATAACGGGAACTCTCACTCACTGCTGTTGGGATGCTAAATAGTTTGGAAAACTGGCAGTCACAAACTTAGCATACGATCTGGCAATCACACTCTTTGGTATTTGCCCAAAGAAACTGAAAACTTATGTCCACACAAAAACCTGCACACACATATTTATAACAGCCGTATCCATAATTGACAAAACCCAGAAGCAGCCAAGTTGTTTTCAGTAAGTGAATGGATAAACTGTGGTACATCCTGACAATGGAATATTATTTAGCACTAAAAAGAAAGAAATTATCAAGCCATGAAAAGATATGGAAGAAACTTAAATGCCCATTACTAAGTCAAAGAAGCCAATCTGAAAGGCTACACTGTGCACGATTCCAATCATAAGACATTCTGGAAAAGGCAAAACTGTGGACACGGTAAAGAGATCAGTGGTTGCTAGAAGCTACCGGAGAAGGAGAGATGAGTAGGCAGAGCACTGAGGATTTTTAGGGCTGTAAAAATACTCTGTAGAATACTATGATGGTAGATACACGTCATTAAATATTTGTCCAAACCCACAGAATGTATGACACCAAGAGTGAGCCCTAATGTAAACTATGGACTTTGGGTGATAATGAAGTGTCCATGTAGATGCATCAGTTGCTAACACGTGTACTACTCTGGTAGGGGATGTCGTTAATGGGGAAACGATGCATGTGTGGGGGTAGGAGGTACACATCTGTACCTTCCTCTCAATTTTGCTGTGAACCTAAAATTGCTCTAAAAGATAAAATCTTTAAAAAAAGTGATTATAGAGACAACTCGATTTAAAAACGGGCAAAGGATCTGAGTAGACATTTTTCTAAAGAAGATATACAAATTGCCTGTGAAAAGATGCTCAGTATCACTAGTCATCAGGGAAATGCCTATCAAAATCATGAGATGTTGCTTTACAAACCTCAAGGAGGGCTATATTAAAAAATAGATCACAAGTGTTGGTGAGGATGTGGACAAACAGAAATCCTTATATACTGCTGGTGGGAATATAAAATGGCGCAGCCATTTTGGAAAAGGGTCTAGCATTTCCTCAAAAAGTTAAAAATCGATTTACCCTCTGACCTAGCAATTCCACTCCTAGGTACATACCCCTCCCAAAAAAAGGACACATGTTCACAGAAAAACTTGTATACAAATGTTCATAGCATTATTCGTAACAGTCAAAAAGTAGAAACAACCCAAATCTATATCAATGAATGAATAAATGTGGCATATGCGCACAAAGGAATACTAATTTGGCCACAAAAGGGAATAATGTACTGATACATGCTACTATATGAATGAACCTTGAGAACATTATGCTAAGTGAAATAAGTCAATCATAAAATCCCACTCATTTTATGATTCCAGATATATGAAATGTCCAAAATAGGCAAACAAACATATGGAGACAGAAAACAGCTTAGTGTTTGCCTAGGTCTGGGGTTTGGGGGAAATTGTACAGGGTTTCATTTTGAGGTGACGAAAATGTTTCACAGCTGACTGTGGAAATGGTTGCACTAAAATACACTAAAAACCATTGACTTGTACAGCACTTTAAATGAGTGAACTCCATGGTATATAAATTCTATCTCTATAAAGCTATTATCAAAAAAGTGATTATGTTTAGCTTTAGCCATCTGGATACTATTATTTTAAAAAATTTTTATTTTAAAGATGTGGGGTACAATTCAGGGTTAAGTATACAAATGTTCATTATGCAGGTACCCTTGTTAATGAGGTGTGCCCCCCAACCCGGGCAGGCAGAATCCCACTACCGTCATGGATACTATTATTGTAGATAACTGTCCCTGTTTATTATTTTCAGTTCTGGTCTCTTTTCTGTGTGTCCTTTATACACAGAGAAATCACCATGCAGTCTCTGATTTTCCCCTTTTTCTTTTCAGTCATGGTTTACTGCCTAAGTTCATTATTATGAAAATGGTGGCAATATTACCACACTAGTGTAGAGGTTAAGAGCATGAACTCGGGGGGTCAGATTATGAACCAACTCTACCACTTGCTGGTTGTGTAACCTTGGGCAGGTAATTTAACCTGTTTTAACTTCCATACCTTCGAAAAGAAAATAATAAAGAGGTAATACATCCCAGGACCTTAGAAAAGTAGTCAAACTAGTAAGTTCTCAAAAATTAGCATTTTTCCTCTTTTGTTTTTTACTCGTAGAAGATACGATTGCACAAAGTTTCATTCTCTTCTAAAAATGTTGGCAATATTAGCCCAACAATCTCTTTACTTTCACAGAATCTCCCTGATTTCTGTCTTCACAAGCTCTTTCACTAGCCAATGCTCAGCTGCTGATCTCCTAAAAGACCTGATTTTCTCCCCTAAATAATCATCTACTTTCACAGGGTTTAATAACTACCAGCATGCATGTCCTTCCACCAGCTGGGTGTACATCTGACCACTGGTTGGACAACTCTACCCAATGTCCCACAGGTGTTTTGTAGTCAATACCAAGCTCGTCTTCTTCCCCCAATTCTAATTCTTGGGAGCTGGTTACCCCTTCCTGTCACCCACAATACAAACCTGGAAATAACCGACTCTTCCACCTACCCTCACATTCCATCAATCCCCAACTCCTGATGACTTTCCCTCAGAATTCTGTTTCATAATTTTCTCTCTACCTTGGTGGCATATCAGGATCATCTGGGAGGCTTTGGAAAAGACCCATAACCGGGCCGAACTTCCAGTCATTTAAATCAGGACTCGGGCATCAATAGCTTGCTAAAGCGTCCCAGGTGATCCCAAATGACAGTCAAGCTAGAGACTTTTGGTTTTAGCCCTTGGCCTACCTCTCACTGTTCCTGGCTCTGCACGTCCTCCGACAATACTGGACTGCTTATACTCACAGCCCTCTGCTGTTTCTTGTCTTTATCACCATCCCATCCACCAATCTGACTTACTCCTACTTGTCTTATGGACCTGGTAGTTGCTTCCTCCAGGAAGTCTTTTCTCATTCACCGATCTATGGCTGAATTAGGTACTCTTCCTCTGTATTCCTTTGGTGCCCAGTAAATATCTATCACAGAGTAAGTTTAATATGCTGTTTTGTAATTATATGCGTATGGCCTGATCTCCTCAAAGACCTATGCACTATCTAAGGTAGGACCACCTGACACCCATCTTTCTATCTTCAACACCTAGTATACTCCTTGGCCTTATGCATATACTTAACATATGTTAGTTGAACAACTTTCCAGAGGTATGGAAAGGCTTTTTGTAAAGAGATTGCTTATGCTAGGTGTTGGTGGATGGATTCGATTTAAAGACATATTTTTCTTTTCACCCAAGGGCTTATACAACCATCAACTTGATTAAGTGTAATACTCTGCTTAACTCTGATACCTCCAAGTATTCACAGCAGTTTCTTTTAGATGGACTCTTATTTTGTACTTAAAAAAAGTCTCACTTAACACTTGCAATGAGTATTAGTATGTAAGTTCCGTTGGATCTTTTAGAAAAAAGTTGTAGCAAAAATTGTAAATACGTAAGTCTACTATTATCTTAAATTATATTTTTCTTCACTTTTGTGAGCAATAGTATATTAAGATCAAGATTTATTTCACTTTTGAGATACATATGATTATCCTGTATCAAATTAACTCATTCTTGAAATTTAAAAATTTCTTTTGCCCTCTGTGACATAAAACACTTTGCTGCCCTATACCCAGAGACTACAGTAAGAAAAATTCCAAAGACATTTAATCATGACTACACATAAACAATAATGAGTTTTAAAGAATGTTTCATAAAAAATACACAGTACAAGTATACAGTTTGTGTCCTTTTTAATAAACACACTTGCATAGTTATATTACAATTTTGTAAAAATAAAAACAGATTATCTCATGCCAAGCGTGCCCAGCATTTGCACAATCTCAATACTTTTGATACTATAGTTTTCAAGACACACGAAATAAAAATTTAAGGCAAAAACAGCACTTGCAACAATTTAATAATTTATTACATTACAGTAGCATCACAGCAGCATCCAATAATGCCACTTTAGGCAAAAGTCTCTCAGTATTTCCATTATAGGGTCTACTTACAAGAATTCATGGTAAAATTCATTCTAAGAAAACTTGGCAAATAAAGCTTTGGATTGGAATTGGCATTTCTTTCTCTACTTTTCCTTTGCCCAGTTTCTTTTAAAGTACAGTATTAATATTTTAAAATGTTTCAATTCATTTTAAAACATTAAGATAGCAGTTCCATTTTTTAATGGTTGTATTATTTTAAAATGACTCTTTAAGATAAAGTTTTAGAGAAACTATACAATGGATAGGGTTATTCAAATTTTCAAATTTTCTAAAAATCAGCTTTGATTTTAGAACTGATTTTTTCATTGCTAGAAAACCCATCAGGTTTAATCAAATACTTTAATAATGATTATCACATACTACAATCTTTACATAAGCAGGTATTTTGATTCTTTACCTTCCACAGGAATTCAAATTATTCAGTTGTTCTCTCATTTAAAAATTTTATGTTTCTGATAAACTCTTTCCTTTTAACGTTGCCTTCTAAGCAAATTGAAAGCTGCCTTACACCAAATGAGGAAGAAAACAAATGCGTGGCTGAATGAGGTATTGCAAAGGACTGCATGCATTTTTAAGAAGGACTTAAGTTATTATATGCCACACAATTTCATTTCTTTTTAGCTTTCAAATATTTGACAAAATACCTACACAAAGAGTCGTAGTTCAGTTAATACAGTAAATTTATTTTCCAGACTGACCTTCAGCTTAAATATGCCAGTGTGTGATTTAACCCATAGGAACTTGATGAACACATTATTTTCAGATTGATTACAGATGCTAAACTCTATCTGAATGTCATTCCTAATGATTTATATTTATCAGTGTAAAAGCGAAGCTATTTGAGCTATAAAAGTACCTTTGAAATAATTTATCAGTGTATTAGATAAGCCCAAACTCAAAATTATAAAGAAAAAAGTTATACCAAATAATGTGACTTTAAATTAACAGTGGTCTGATTTCAAACCTCATGGTTTAAGATGGATTTACAGTAACTGTCCTTAATCAACCAAAGGGTGCAAAAGCAGAAAATTCATAAAATAAAAGGCAAGGACAAGTAGCTCAAACAATTGGTAAAAGTCAGTTGAATTCACAAGGTCCTGATCTTTGCACTGTCTGTTTAAGTGAGTGCAGGCAAATCTGTTATTCCACCTGTAAAATGGTATTATTGCTTTCCTATTAATGTCATATTTATAAAAGTATCATGATGATGCCAAATGCTAAAAATGACGTTGGTCTAATAACTAGAAATTCCCACCCAAGGGAGCACACATACATATCTCCCTACATCCTAATAATGTGAAGTATTTTGGAACACAGACAATTGAACTTTGTGAAGTTTTAACCGCTGATTCTTGAGTATCGTAAAGTTATGATTTAGGCAATGTATGACTGAAATAATTCATTCATAATGCATAGGCACATTAACACAAATATTGCACAAAATAGGCCTCTAACTGAAACTGAGAGGTATAAAAACATATTTCACTCTTTGTAAAGAATTCTGTGAGGAAATATGACTGATTGTATGTACACTTTTCCTGATAATACTTTGACATTCACAAACAGTAGATTGCACTGCAGTTTGTAAACATTTTTAAATTGCATAAACTTCTCATTGATTTTCAAATATTGTTTAATACTGTCTACTAAAACTCATTTTTGTTTCTGCAAAATACTCTCACATACATTGGTTTATAATAATGTTTTTTACTTTTAAACTGTTTTCCATTCAAGGAAAAGAAGTAAATTCCTACGTCAAAGTAGTCAATATGGTTGAAGAGCAAGGATTAGTCAGAGAAGTCTGGAGGGTAAAATCATCTTCCGGCCTCAAAGAACCCTTGTGATATAGGAAATGCCAGCTCTCACACATCTTCCCTTCACTCTAACTCATTCTTGACTAGAGCTCTATGCCTGCTTAACGTGTTTAGCAGAGATGCTAAGGGATCCTTAAAGATTTCAACTCTTTAAGGATCCCTTAGCATCTCTGCTAAACACATTAAGAATGCCAACTGCTGCTCCTGGGATACACAGTCACTTGATTAAAACTGGTAACATGAACTTTGACTTTAAAATGTATTATAGTATAAATGCTCTAATTAAGCGAGAGAAGATTTCACATCTCACAGTCAATGATAGGAGCCTTTCATATCTCAATAATAATCCCTTTTAGGTCATCAAAAAAGAAGTAACAACTAACGGCTGCAACACATGCTGCAGCATCTTCATCAACTCAGAGCACATGAAGGTTAAGCAAACTGCCACAGGACAGTGCTCATTCTTGGGCAGCTGAAACAGATTAAACATATTCCACTCTGCACACTCCTGCCAGAGCAGGTCACTTTCCTCTTCTGAGAGAGGAAAACGCTCCCCTCAAATGTTATTGCTCCCATCCCCAATAAACAGAAAACAGAGAAAAGGCTATTTCCAGTTCTTGACCTTTAAACAAACCCAAATACTGGTACTCATAGTGGCATATTAGAAAGTAATAGAGTAAACAGTGCGTATTTGAGGGCAAACCACATACTGAGCCAATTAAGCGCTCACTGTGATTAGAGTTATATCAAACATAATAGCAAAACATAAGCAAATTTTATCTGAATTCTGTAAAGAATATACATGTTGCAATGACATTAGAAAAGCATGGCAGCCCATTACAAATCGGCAAGAATAGTTTGTGCAAATAGTGGGTCTTTGTGTGTTTGAACTCCCACCATGTAAGGGCAAACTCAATATGCATGCTAATGACCTACGATTGCCAAATTAAAAAAGAAGAAAAATGCTAAAGGATGCCAGAGTGAACAGCAGGGAAAGCCACACAAAGACCCACTATCCTTTAACGTGTTACAAATAAATTTTAACTCTAAATTAGAAACACAAAGAAATAATCACAAGTGGCTCTAACATTCAAACGAAGTAAACGAATTGTGTAGGAGATAATTGATCAGGGCTGCCTGCCCTGCCTCCACGCTAGAGTCAAACTTGGATAGTGGGTCTCTGGGGTGCTTTCACAACTGGAAGACAACATTGGGTCCTAAAAAAAGAAAAATGAGGAATAAATGAACATAATGCAAATTAGATGGGTGAGATAAAATTTGTCTAATAATAACATGCAACATCAGCTAAACAAATTTGAAATATTAAAATTCTCAACCTTTAAAAAAAGTTCTAATTACATAATAAAATGGAAATGATACTTATAAGGGCCATAAAAGCCCAAATGGTAATCTACACTTTAACTAGATTTCACTGACTATTATGAAGTCTATCAACAGATAATTCATTTCTAAAAATCTGGGTGGGTATAGCAAAGATCTCATGTCAATTCCTGACTTTTAGGATTAAGCGTTTTCTGAACCAAATCCTATTAAAGTTACTTGTTTCTATATACTTAATGTGAATTAACTTCATAGCCACCAATGCAATTAACTTTATTCTTCATCTCTGAAAAAGCAACTATGATTCTTCAATTTCTGATAAATAACTATTTCAAGTAAACAAAATCAGTATTCCTCACGCTCCTAGGTGATTTTAACATTTGCTTTGTAGAAACAATAAACTGTCGCAGAGGAATCTCTTTGGGAATTATCCTCAGGTTACAGAATTGAGAGCCCTTCTATTCCAAGACATATGATGAGCCTTTGGCCATTCATTTAGGCAAAACGATAAAGAATTCAGTTTTAGATATGATCAAATTTTAAACAACCACATATATCAGCAGAAAACAAGGTACTAATAGCTAAGTTACTGGTAATAGTTTTATGACAAAGAGAATTGCAAAACTACTCCTGTTTTGAAATAGCCTCTTGAACATTCTATTTTCCCAGCTCTCAATATGTAAAATGACCAAGAAAATAGCACCTCCTCCCATCCCCAACATCTGCCTTTCTAGTAAGCTGTTATTATTTATCCTTCATGTCCTAGTTCAAATACCCTCTATGGAATCTTTCATGACATGCCTTCTTTCCCCACAAAGATTTAGAGGATCTTTCCTCAACACATATTTGCATAAATATTCATCGTAGCAATCTGAATGTTATTCCCCACGGACCTCTAAAGCTACTTCAGAGCACGGATTGTCTTTTCATCTTTGTATTACCAACTCCTAATAAATATATGGTAGACACTCAAATATACTTACCAAATGATGAATTTCTTATTGAATAGTGGGAAGAAGGCTAACATAACATGAAAACTCCATAAAAAGTAAAATCTGAAGCACATGGGAATTTTGTTTCTTTAAAATCATTGTACAGGTCAGAAATGACCAAAGGACAACGATTCCTTTTCTTCTTGTTTCCATGTTTCAATATTGCTATTTCCTTGTTTTATTTGAAATTGGTTGTTTTTTAGAATTGCACTGTCCAATATGGCAGCCATCAGCCACCAGAGGCTATCTGTTTTTAAGTTAATTAAAACAAAATTAAGTTAATAATTGAGTTTCTCAGTCATGTTAGTCACACCCCGAATGATCAAAAGCTACACGTAGCTAATAGCTAATGTATTGGATAGTAGAGATGTAGACTATTTTCCTCATTGCAGAAAATTCTATTGGATAGTGCTGTTTAGATTGGGTATCTCCCTCATCCACTGGTAGACTGAGGCTCTGCCAGTTCTACCCACACTAAAATGCCAGAAAAGCATTCTCTGGGCCAAAGTAATTTCCATGGCAAATGTGTCCTCAGATAACTAATTCATGCAATCTATTTTCTGTATCATTTGTGTATTGACAACCTACTATGCTGTTTCTTTTCAAAATAAAAAGTTTTCAATTAACTCTCTGGGAAGGTTACTTTCCTAGGAGGCTGTTACTGTCTTGGAGCAAATTTCTCTAGAAAAACGATTTTTAAATTATCCCCAGAGGGGAAACCGAAAGGACTGTTACAGGAAGGGAAGTGCTGTGGGCACAGTCTTGTCCTTCCTTTAGAACAGCTATATCTGTTCTTTATGTTCCCTCTTATATGGGACTTATATGGAAAATACGTTCCAAACAACAACAAAAACATATCTGAAAAATATGCATTTAGATCACAGATGCCATAAAAGCCAAACGTACTGACACGCTGGGATGCCTTCCGGAACCACTAGCCAAAGATCTTTGAGACCCAGTAGATCTGAAAAGTATCTCCCTTTCTCATCGCCAAGAAAGATGCAACAGGTGTATCTAATTAATCAGATAGGTGTATTTCTAATTAGTCACTGTGAACTGCCAAACCATCAGCAGAGCTTAAAAATGATCTTTTTTTTTTTTTTTTTTTTTTAGTTGGAGTCTAACTCCGTCGCCCAGACTGGAGTGCAGCGCCCGCTCCCGGCCACCGCAGCCTCGACCTGCTGGGCTCTGGCGATCCTTCCGCCTCAGCCTTCCGAGTAGCCGGAACTACAGGCGCACACTACCACGCCCTGCTAATTTTTTTTTTAAAATTTATTGTAGAGATGAGGTTTCGCCTGCCCAGGTGGGTCTCGAACCCGCGGGCTCAGGCAATCCACTCACCTCAGCCTCCCAAGGCGCGGGATTACAGGCTGAGCCACCGAGCCCGGCAAAATGATCATTCTTTAAGCAACTGAAGTTATCATTTTCTTTACTACTTATCCTGAAACCCTGAAACATTTTGGGAATATTCAAATAATAAAAAACTGGACCCCTTCCATCTCCAAATTAGGAAATTTAGTTGCTTTATCTAAAGGGAACTCTTTTTCCGGCATCAGAACACACAAAATTATTGAGTATAAAATAAGTTCATAGTCCATATACTGAATCATAAATTTTGATCGGGTTACTATTTATAAGTTCTCTGCAATTAAACTAAAATGAAAGACTAATTATTTTAAATAATCTCAAAAGAATGATAAAAATACATGATGCATTTTATAAACAAAACAAAAAAAGGGTAGAAAAAAAGACATCCATTTTATAAAGGTGAAAAGTTATTTCCAAGTACTGTTTATTCCCTAATTTATTATTATTAATGCTGTTTTTTATTATCAATTATAAGAATAGCTAGGTAAATACAAAGGGTTTTTTTTTTTGTTTTTTTTTTTAATTAGAGACAGGGTCTTACTATGTTGCCAGGCTGGTCTTGAATTAATGAGCTCAAGCCATCCTCCCTCCTTGCCTCTCAAAGTGCTAGGATTACAGGCAGGAGCCACCATACTAGCCATGGAGATAATTCTATATAATACCAAATTTCACATTGTGAAATCTGGACCCTTGTCTGAAAATAGTGAAACAGATCTTGATTCATGCATCCCTTGTGGAATAAGGTGGCTCTCTAGAGAATCACCCAATGTGAGTTTCACAAACAGTTTAAATAGGTTATTTAATTTTCCTCCTCCAATCTGGATGATAGTAAACACGTGGGAGATAAATGCACAGGGTGCAAATTTAATGGCATCTGTACACTAACGGGGTAATGTTAAATAGGTAAACAGGGCAATTACCAGCTGCCTTTTACTAAGCCAAAAAAAGAACACTGAATGCTGAAAAAGAGGATGATGGTGAAAAGAAGCTGCAGTACAGATGGTTGTCATACCAAAGAACCCATAAGAAAAAGTATACATTCTTTCAGATAAAGTCCAATACTAGGGACTGCAGTTAGCAAAAAGTACTTACAGGAGTACAACTTCTGATCTTGTTAAAAGTTGCCTTTTGTTTTTTCTTTAAACATTAATCTACAGTTGCTGTGAGTGCTAATTCAGAACAGTAATAAATGCAATGCTGCATATTAAAGTTTTCACATGAGGTAGGTAAATAATGTGCTATTACTCACACTGCTGACTTGGATCTGAGTCTGTCGTCATCTTAACATAGTTTGAAGGAAAGAGACCAGTCACCCCGTTGATTTCTCCTTGCCACCAGTCGGGATCGTCTTTGTTCAAAACATTAATAAGTTGTCCCTTGGAGAAATTGAGCTCATCTTCATTATTCGCCACATAATCATACATAGCAATCACCTGACATACTATCAGAAGAATGACAAAATAACACATTAGACAAATTAATTATTCCTATATCAAATGTTAACACCCTCCCTAGGATTTAAATTATTTTAATATTAAATATTAAAAGTAGACTAAAATTTCCCTTGAGCTGCTCTTTCTTCCATCCTCTTTCCCTCATTCCCTGTTTTTAAAAAAAACATGAATTTCCCAACTACAGTTAACAATCCAAGTTAACTGTTTCACTTTAAGTACCAAGGTGTAGCAATTTCACATTGAAAAATGTCAAGGAGTAAAGTGGTTCAAGTACCACTGAACAGTTGGCTCTTTCAACACAGAACTGATTTCAGTGAGGAAGTTATCAGTGGCATCTTACTTTTAAGCAGAGGTAAGGAAAGAACCGATTTTAAATAGTTTTTTCCAAAGAGTTAGCTAATTTAAGAAGTTGCTGAGTTTTAACAAACTTCTCTAAAATGAAATATAAGTTAACACACTTCCATACCAGGATGAAAGGCAGGTGTGGCTCCACTACTTGGACCCAAAAGTTTAACATGGCTAGCAGGAAACCATCCCTTCTGTCGCTTTTTTCCTCTGGCCTATAAAATTAGCAAAGGGAATATACGATTGAAATATTAGATTAAAACAATCATTGTGACATAACTTAAACATTAGAAAAAACCACAGATGTGTAGCAAAGAATTCAATCTTGCTCAAAGAAATGCATAGGCTTTGCTCTTGGCTTCTGGGAGGTAATTTCTAAATCCTTATTCTAATAAGAGTATCTTACCTAGGGGCTTTGGGCCACACCAACTCTAGCAATGTGACTTACAGTGAGTGCTTTGGGTTATGCCATGTCAGTTCCACCTCAGAAGGGACTAGAGACTGAGTTCAGCCATCTAGGCAATCAACCACACCTATGTGATGGAGCCCCAGTAGAAACTCTGAACACCAATACTCTGGTGAGCATGGCATTGGTCACACGTCGTTGCCAGGAGGAGTTAATGCTGCTTGTGACTCCACTGGGAGAGGACAACTGGAAGCTCCCTTTTTGGAACTCTCTTGCACTCTGCCCCATGTATCTCTTCCCTTGGCTGATTTCAATCTGTATCCTTTCATAGTAATAAACTGTAACTGTAACAGCTTTCAGTGAGTTCTGTGGGGTTCTTCTAGTGAATTATGAAACTTAAGGGGAGTTTTGGGGAACCCTGAACTTGCAACTGGTTTCAGACATGAGGGTGGTCTTTTGGGACCCCTGAACTCAGCACTGGCCTTTCAGGTCAACATTAAACAAATGGAAGAAACACTACAAGATGCATCTCAAATTGCTGCTGAAAACACCATCTGTGGAAGTCTTTCAGGCTCAGAGTTCTCTGAATATTTCACATAAATAATACTTATATTTAAAAATACCTTTCAAGGCTGGGCTCGGTGGCTCAGCCTGTAATCCCAGCACCTTGGGAGGCCAAGGCGAGTGGATTGCCTGAGCCAGTGGGTTCGAAACCAGCCCAGGCAATTTGGCGAGACCTTGTCTCTACTATAAATAAAAAATCAGCCAGGTGTGGTGCATGGACCTGTAGTTCTGGCTACCTGGAAGGCTAAAGGTGGAAGGATTGCTGATGCTGGGGTGGCCATGAGTGTGCCACCGCACTCCAGCCTGGGGGACAGAGTGAGACTTCAACTAAAAAAAAAAAATAATAATAATAATAAAATAATAAATAAATAAATATGTGTATATATATATATATATATATAAATAAGATATATATATATATATCTTTCTAGAGTTCTAATAAGTTCAAGTCAACTGTTAAAATGGTGCAGCCCGCTGCAAATACCTCTGTAGCTTTGTTAATAATTATTCGGGCAGTCATAAATAAAATTTGTAAGAGTCATGTTTCCCACTTAGTTGGGTCAATCTTTAAAGAAAAATCAAAAGGTGGAATTGCAGAGAGTTATTCAAGAATACATAGAATTTGAACCCCCCCCCACTGTTCTTTAGGAATCCTCCAATTTACAAGAATGAAGCTATATTCTCTGTAATACAATCATATATCACTATTAAATAAAAGTATAGCTATTATACCTCACATCATCTTTTAACCCCTAAAATGTTTTTTTTTTTTTAGTTTTAACTAGTAAGGAAATTTTAGAAGTGAGAGTAGAATCCTCTTTCTGCATCAAAGCATGTGCAATAACCATCTATCAACATTTTAAGAAAAAAACAGGCTCATCTATGTCTGCACTCTCTTTCCTTGTGCTGCTGTTTAAAAAACCTGAGGCTACTGGGAACAGTTCAATGGGTAGTTTTTTTTGCAGTACACAGCCTGGATCATGTCTTTCTTCTAGTGGCTCTACTGTAAGCCTGGGGCTATCCTAGAGAGAGATGATGCTGTGCTTTCCTTTAAGAAGGTGACCTGTGATTTATTAAGGAATGTGTTATTGAAAAACAGTTGTTGTTAGAGAAAATTATTAATTATTATAACTTATAACATCAACTCAACTGTGCTAAAAAGGTACAGGCAAATGCCTAAAGGAATATGATACACTAAAATGCTGACACTGATTAACTTTAAGTGGTTGACTGGTTTAAGTGATGTAAAATTTTTATTATCTTTATTATGAGCGTGCAGTACTTTTTCTTCTTAAAGAAAAAAAAAAGTCAGTGTCTTGTTCTGTCATCCAGGCTGAGTGCAGCGATATGATCATAGCTCACTGTGACCTCAAACTCCTGAGCTCAAACAATTTCCTGTCTCAGTCGTCTAGGACTACAGGTGTGCACCACCATGCCTGGCTAATTTTCTTTCTTTCTTTCTTTCTTTTGAGTTGGGAGTCTCACCCTGGAGTGTAGTGGCACAAGCACGGCTTACCAGCTTCAACCTCCTGGACTCCAGCAATCTTCCTACCTCAGTCTCCTGAGTAGCTGGAACCACAGGTGTGCACCACCACACCTAGTTAATTTTTTTATTTTTATTTTTTTGGTGGAGATGAGGTCTTGCTATGTTGCCCAGGCTGGTCTTGAACCCCTAGGCTCAAGTGATCCTCTTGCCTCGGCCTCCCAAAGTGCTGGGGTTACAGGTATGAGCCACTGCAGCCTAAGTTTTAAAATTTCATGTAGAGATGGGATCTTGCTATCTTGCCCAGACTGGTCTCAAACTCCCAACCTCAAGTGATCCTCCCACCTCAGCTTTTCAAAGTGCTGGGATTACAAGAGTGAGCCACTGTATCTGGTCACATGAGGTAGTTACAATAAATTTGATAAATGCTATTTAAAGAATATTACCTGTAACTCCCCTTGCCACCACCCACTTGTATTTTTCTTCAGAATTAATATTAACTGTCCTGGTGCAAGACTAAGTTGTTCAGAACCAGAAGCAACATATGCTGAAGTTACTTGAGCAATCTCTGAAAAGAAGAAAAACAAGAAACTATGAATTCAAGCTACAAGAGAGCAAATGCTTTAATAATTTTTTAAAGTTCACTATTATACATACCAGGTTTTTTGTTTGATGCTCCAGATTTGCTAGCACTCCCAAAACTCTACAAGGAAAAGATATCATGCTGTTTTATCAATTCCAATAACCAGATGTAAAAGCACAAAGGTTATTAGGAAGCAGAGATTTCTAATTCCCAGGATTCTTGTTTCTTTAGATGAATGCATGACAGAAATGTCATGAAAATGACAATGGTCCTCATACCAAATAGGTGAAGAATCTGACACTTAAAGAGGTCTGGTCTGCTCATAAATAAGTAACTGATGTCATCAACCACTGACTCAACAGGAAGAGCTCGTTTTCTGAATCTTTCCTGAGTATTAAACATGACTCTTCAGGCCAAATGCACCCCATTCATCAGTGGGGTTAACATCAATGTCCACTATATACAGCATGTGTCCTGGATATGTTAGGGCACATATGAATTTTGCTCTCACTTTTTGTAAAGGACTCTGACTCATCTTCATCTCCTGCTAAATAGAACACAATGTTTTTATACTTATTTTTACCATGTTTCCCCCAAATTGCCTGAACTTGACCTAAGAACAAAAAATCCATACCCTGGGTAGCAGCCATCACCTTAAAGGATAAATTGTACCAACCTTATTTCCTCTTTTTAGGAATCTGATTAACAAAAGGGATGGGACTAAAAAGAATCTTTTCCTGCTAGTGAACACAGCTACAGTACAAGCAGTACAAGTATTAACATTAAGCAAAGTGGATGACAGTCAAAAGCTAACATTTTTTTGAGTACTACCTAATAGGCACTGCTCTAAAAGGTTCCATATATTCAGTTATTTAGTTTTCACAATAACACTATTAAGTAATTATGATCACCCCCATTTTACAGAGAGGGAAGCTGAAGCACAGAAAGGTGAAGTAATTTGTCTAATACTGCCTCGTCTTTAAGTGGTACAGACCAAAGTCAATCCAGGTAGCCTGATTCCAGTACACCAATGGTTCTCAGCATGTGGTCTGTAGAGCCCTGGAAGTATTCAGCCCTTGAGCCCCTTTCAAGGACCTATCAGATAAAAACTATCTTCATAATAATACAAAACTATTATTTGCCTTTTCCACCATGCTGACATTTACAATGGTGGATAAAACTGCTGATGTTTTAGCATGAGTCATGGCAGTGGCACCAAATTATACTAACATTGTCACAGTATTCTTCACACTGCCATGCATTCCATAGCAAAACAATGCCAGTTTCACTTAAGAATGTCCTTGATCAAGCAGTAGAAATTTTATTAAATTTTAATTCTCCAGTATACATCTTTTTAAAATTTTGTGCGATTAAACAGAAGTGTGCCCAAAACATTTCTGCTGCATACCAAAGTATGAAGGCTGTCTCAAGAAAATTCATTTGTGTGACTAAATTGTGAATTTAACTAGGTTTTTCATGGAACATTTTTACTTCAATAACTATACACAAACTATTTAGAGCCAGGATTTAGCAAGTATTTTCTCAAAAATGATTGAAGTAAGCCTAACCCTTCAAGGAAAACAGCTGACAGGATTTTTTGCCAATGATAAAATCCAAGCTTTCAAGGGAAAATTAAAATTTTGGAAAACTTGTATCTACCACTGAGTTTGATCGTTTCCTAGCACATAAAGACTTTTCTGATCAGTGGTGATATTAATAAATGTGATTTTTAGGATACTATGATGAAATGTGTCAATACAGGGAATATCTGCATAACTCAGTGATTCAATATTTTCCAAATGACCAATGAATGATGTTTACCATATCACACATGGGTAAAAGAGTCACTCAACATGCAAAACAGACTAGTGAATTTTAATTTCACAGTAAGGAATGTTCACTGATAAGGCTTCTGGCTGCAACTATTCTATAATAATCCAGCATTTGTCAAGTTTTGGTGTGGCAGAATAAAAAAGATTATCCACAGATTTATGCAAATGTTATTAAAATACTTCCCAATTTTCTCCCATATCTGTGTAAGGTTGAATTTTCTTCACATACTTCAACCAAAAGAACATATCAAAAACAGACTAAATACAGAAACAGACATGAGAAACTAGCTGACTTCAATTAAGCCAGACATTAAGAAGATTTGCAGAAATATAAAACAATGCCACTCTTCTCAATAAACTGTTTTCTTAATATAGTTGTTTTTCATAAAAGTAAATTATTTGTGTTACCATGTAACACATTTATTGCTATTTTAAAATAAATATTTAACTAATTTTGCAGTTTTAACTTCTAATATGGTAAGCACCACAGATATAATGCATATACTTAAAAAAAACAAAACCCTTTGGGGTCCTCAGTAATTTTTAAAACTATAAAATTACTGAAACTAGATAGCCTGAGAACTTCTGCACTATGCGACACTAGTGGTGAGATGAAATGAAGCAGGAACTCAAGAGTGCTGGTGGAGTCACATTAATGTCAGAATCTTAAAGTAAAAATTTACACGCTTCTTCAAGGCAGTCCTTTTTGAGCCTCTTTGAATACAGAACTACTCCCTAGCTTCAGTTACCATGATGCTCAGCCCTACCCATGGCTCTTATTTTTAGAATTGTATAAAATCTTGCCTTATCTTGCTAACTGGAGACACATCATAACTTTATTTACTGGAGCCACCCTGAATGGTCTCCTTGTAGCCAAAGCAGCCTGATCAAAACCATATACAAGGGGGACTCAAAAAATCCAGAGCTTATTTATAAAAAATTGTGAATTTATTCTTACATGTTTAAACTTCAGTCACCTTCAAAGTCTTCTCCATTTGATGCAGTACACCTACTGAGACACTTTTTCTACTGCTTAAAACGGTTTTTGAACATGTCCATTTTGATGCCTCTAGTGCTTCTGCCATTTTTTGTTTCACCTCTTTCACATCGGCAAAACATTTCCCTTTGAGGCCTTTTTTCATCCAGGGAAATAACAAAAACAAAAATGTTGCTTGGGGTGATACTGGATAAATAGGGAGGGTGGGGCATGGAGGTCACACTGTTTTTGGTCAAAAACTGCTGAGCACTCTGCACGGTGTGGGCAGGCATGCTCATAAATCATCTATCACAAAACTGGCAAATGAAAGAATCGAAAAAAAAAAAAAAATTCACCAATGCTGAACATGGTCTCTCAAAACAACACTACTTGGTACACTGATGCTGATGGGTTCCTAGGACACTTACCTAGCAGGGGAAGCCTGTATTAAATGGGCCCACCCTCCAAAAAGTAATTCTGGGATTTTTGGGGTCCTCTCCCCCTTGTACATTGTCTCTGTTTTAAGTATAATCTTGATCAATAAGAGTGGAATGACTTTGCTTTAATATCAAAATTACTCTACCTCTTGATCTTTTGGTTTGACATAATTTGATGGAAAAATTCCAGTTCTATCTCCAATACTTCCTGTCCACCACTCTCCATCTTTCTGCGTCACCAATATTTCTTCACCTTCAGTGAAAGTCAAATCTCCAGGTTCCACACTTGAATATGGATAAAGTGCAATGTATTCTGCAGGGAATAAAGCAAAAAGAAGCAGATTTTGGTTGTGAAATTACAGAAGTGAAAAAGAAATTAATCTCAAAGATCTTGTATAAGTTTACTGTAAAGGCCCTTGTGCCTTAAGGAAAACTAAAATAAAAAGATCTAGAGGCCAGGCATGGTAGCTCAAGTCTGTAATCCCAGCCCTTTGGCAGGCCAAGGTGAGGAGATTGCCTGAGCCCAAGGGTTTGAGAACAGCCTGAGCAACTTGGTGAGATCTCATCTCTACAATAAATCAAAAAATTAGCCAGGCATGCTAGTGCTTGCCTGTAGTTCCAGCTACTTGGAAGGTTGAGGCAGAAGGATCACCTGAGCCCAGCAGGTCGAGGCTTTGGTGGTCGTGAGTAGCATGCCACTTCACTCCAGCCTAGGTAACAGAGCCAACTCAAAAAAAGAAAAAAAATATATATCTCTAGAGGTAGTAAAAGGCATAAAGCAATTATTTAATAATTCCTTGGAAAAAATGTTATTTGATTTAACATAAAGCTGTACCTTGGGTTTTTTTCCCAATTGTTTTATTATTTTTGTAATCACAAAGAATTATCCAAAAAAACTACAAACATATTAGTATCTCTATTTTACAGATAATGAAACTGAGGCTCAGTGAGATTAAGTCATTCAGTTACTTACATAACGGAGTCAAGATATGAAAATATATTTTTAACCTTCTTATACAAAATATATTTTAATCTGCTAAATTAATATTTATTTTTAATTATTTATTGTTTTGATTCAAGGGGTACATGTGTAGGTTTGCTACACAGGTATAGTGTATAATGATGAGATTTGGGCTTCTACTGAGCCCATCACGTAGGTGGTGGGCATGGGACCCAGCACGTAGTTTTCCAATCCTTATCCCCCTCCCTCCCTGCTTTAGGAGTCCCCAGTGGCTGTTGTTTCCATCCTTATACCCATGTGTATTCAGTGTATAGTTCCCACTTATAAACGAGAACATGTGGTATTTAGTTTTCTGTTTCTGTGATTATTTGTTTCGTCTCCAGTTGCACCCATGTTGCTGCAAAGGACATGGTTTTGTTATTTTTTTATGGCTGCATAGTATTCCATAGGTCTATACCATATTTTCTTTATCCAGGCCACTGTTGATGGTCACCTAGTTGGTCCATGTTTTTGCTACTGCGGATAGTACTGCAATAAACATACAAATGCAGGTGTCTTTTTGGTAGAGTGACTTATGCTCCTTTGGGTATGTACCCAGTAGTAGTATTGATGGGTCAAATGACAAATCTATTTTTAGTTCTTTGAGAAATCCCAAACTGCTTTCCACAGGGGTTGCACTAGCTTACATTCCCACCAATACCGTAGGAATATTCCCTTTTCTCTGCAACCTTGCTAACATCTGTTTTGGGATTTGTTTTTTTTTTTTGACTTTTTAATAAAAGTCATTCTGACTAGTGTAAGATGGCATCTCACTGTGGTTCTGATTTGCATTCTCTGATGATTTATGATGTTGAACATTTTTCCGTATGTTTGTTGGCCATTTGTACGTCTTCCTTTGAGAACCATCTGTTCATGTCCTTTGCTCACTTTAGTTTTTCTCCTGTCAATTCATTTCAGTTCTTTTGGATTCTAGGTATTAGTCCTTTGTTGGATACATAGTTTGCAAGTATTTTCTCCCATTTTGCATGCTGTCTATTTACTCAATGGATGGTTTCTTTTGCTGTGCAAAAGCTCTTTAGTTTGATTAAGTGGTACTTGTCAATTTTGGTTTATGCTGCTTTTGCTTTTTAGGTCTTAGTGATGAATTCCTTGCCTAGGCTGATGTTCAGAAGAGTGTTTCCTGTGCTTTATTTGGGGATCTTTATAGTTTGAGGTCTTAGTTTAAGTCATTAATCCATTTTGAATTAGTTTTTATATATAATGAGGAAGGGGTACAGATTTATCCTTCTGCGTATGGTTAGCCGGTTTTCCCCAAATTATTTGTTAAACAGGGTGTCCTTTCCCCAGAGTTTGTTTTTGTAAAATAACTTATTAATCAAATAACCCAAAGGGACATAGAAAAAAATTATTTCCAATATTTATGATGAAGTATACCTTGATTTCAAATTTTCCTCATTTATATGGTATACCATAATTAAGATAAAATTTATAAGCAACTAAATGTGCTGAAATTTCCTTACCTCCTAAATAGCTATAATCAATCATTGCAACACTTTTTATTTACGATCTTATTTATCAAACCAATCTATGCTGAATTTTTTTAGCCCTGCCTTTCTAAAAGTACCAACCATTTTCAGCCATATTTTTTCTATATTCTCAATACTCATGTAAAATAGACAGGGGCAAGTTTTCCTAACCTCATTTTAATACTGAAAACACAGAAACAGGGAGAATAACAACTGTGTAAAGTCAGATAATTAGTCAGTGGCAAAACTGATTACTATCTAATTTACAAATTGCCAAAAGCTTACCTTCTCCAACTGGATAGGTAGCAGAGGTAGGTTTCTTATTTATAGCTGCATATAAAGTTTCTGGTCTGCCAAATAAACACACAAACAAAAAACAATGAAACAAAAAAAGACACAAACAAGCAAAACATAAGAAAGGTACTTCAATGAATACAGCAGTCTTTAGCAGAGTATTCTTTTAGGGCTTTCTCAAATTAATCTAAATATTACCTCAGTACATATACAGACAGGGAAGATTTTCATACACAAAATCCTGTTGTTTCCAAAAATCTGAAAGACTGCCATGTTTAAGAACTAGACATCTGTGGGATGCACCAGGGTTCCCCAGGACCTGTGAGTAGATCAGGTAGTTTTCAAATAAACAGAAGTGGAACCTTACTACAACTCCTGATCACGGCTGAAGGGATTGCCTTGGTTAGTGCTAAGTTCTCCATTAGTGCAGGTTTTCAAGTTACATGCCTTATCTATTAGAAAAAACTCGTAATTGAATGGAAAGTTAGAAGATATGCCCTCTGAAATATTTAAACTTAATCTTGTTTTCTTCCCTGTAAAATGTTATGGACATAAAATAAGACAATTCCTATAAAGGGATTAGCATAGTGCTGACATACAAATGTCAACTATATATTGTTGTTTTTACTGTTATGATATTCTTCTAAATCCAAAATTCCATATCAGTCTGAAAAGTAAATTTCTAGAAACTCAGCACTATTTCTAGAAACATAAAAACTCAGCACTGAAAGGATCTTTAAAGACTATTTAATCTTTGCATTAATTCAATTAGAAGACTGAAGACCAAGTAAGTTACTTCTTACAGCTTGGCAAAAATAGCAGAATCAGAACTCAAGCCCTTGGATTGTCAAAGACTAGTACCTTTTCATTAGATCAAGTTGCCTTTCTTTCTTTCTCTTTTTCTTTCTTTTAATTTGCGACAGGGTTTCACTCTGTTCAAGCTGGAATTCAGAGGCACTATTATAGCTCACTGCAGCCTCAAACTCTTGGGGTCAAGTGATCCTCCCACCTCAGCCTTCTGAGTAACTGAGACTACAGACACGCTCCACAGTGATCTGGCTAACTTATTTTTTTCATTTTTTGTAGAGATGAGGTCTCACTATGTTGCCGAGGCTGGTCTCGAACTCCTGGCCTCAAGCAAAGCCCCTGCTTCAGTCTCCCAAGATGCTAGGATTACAGGTGTGAGCCACTGCACCTGGCCTAGACTGCTTTCTATTTAGATCAACTTCCATATAAAACACATGAGATTGTTACCCATACTATATTATAGTACTTATTTCATTGTATTAAAGATATTTGACAACTTGACTCCCTACAGACTGGGAAACAAAGGCCAGAGACTTTAACCTAGTATCTAGTGTTTGTTAATTTGAAAGTTCATTCATTTGATTATTCATTCATGCATTCCTCTTTTCATTCATTCAGCTAATATGATTGAGTAGCTACTATGCATTAAGATTATATTATACATGAAGAAAACTTAAAAATGAACAAAAAAAAAAGACATGCATCTCACCCTCATGGAGTTTAATAAGGAATATGGGTCTTAAAAAAAGTCAGTAACTATAACACAGTGTACAACGAGCAGTTAGAGAACTCATGTTCAAGAAACTCTGTAGATTCAGAGGTAGGAATACCCCAATTTGGCAAAGGGAAGGCCCTCAGTAAAGAATTACTTAAATATCGACAATTTACAATAAACAAGGGAGAAATGCTAGAAAGGAAATGAAAAGAAACTAATCTTATTAGGGAAAGAAAGCAACAGACCTAAAATTTTGAGTTGTCTAAAAACTTTTATGAATCTGTAGTAACTAGAATAAAAGATGCTCTAAGTCTGGGACAAATATCTGAAGTACGCTTTTCTTACCACAGGAATTACCTTTCTGATGTTCAAACGCAAGTACTCTTTATTTTACTGTACACTCAGTCACACCTGGCTGACTCACTAGTGAAAATACCAATATCTACTCCTCGTGTAAATACACAAAAATGCTTACTCTTCCCGCTTCACTTCACTCCCAGGAATGATCTTGACATAAGATTTTGGAAACCATCCTCTTCCTCCATGCACCTCCCCAAACCACCAATTTTCTTGCTGCTCCAAGACAGTAATAATATCATGTTTTGAAAAATTCAAGTGGTTATCTTTCTTTGCAGTCCAGGAACAAAGGGCCTGTGCCTTTAGGTTTTCTACAACCTGTCCCTGTGAATAAAAAAAACACAAACATTTAAAAAAAGACAATGGTAACCATGATTTCTGTTTCCGAATATATAACAAATAGCAGACCAGTTTGGTGTGGGTGACTTAAGATAACCTTAATCTATTAACTGACATAAAATTATATATGACAGACCATGTGAGTGGCTTTCTGTTAAGTTAGACTAAACCTACCATTCAAGGAAAACATCATCACTGGTATAGAGATAAACAGTGGGTACTCAAGAAATATATTCAATAAATCCATTAAATATTATTATATATTATGGCACAAGTGAGAAGGGAAAGGGTTACCAAAAATCTAACACCAGCTTCCAATGTCTAACAGCAGTTGATTCTGTTCACTCCACTAGGAAAGAAGATCAGTTACATGTGGCCTCCCTCTATTTTTTGCTTCCTACCTCTTAACTTCTTCTTCCTGTTCTTATTAATTCTTCTTTCTTTCCCTCCCCTCTCAGAGGAAGGAGTGTTTTGTTCTTTTAATGAGGCTAACCTCTTCACTTATACTCCAAACTTTCTATTCTGCCCTCTTATTTTCTAAAAATATTCTGTAACATTAAGTTCCTCTCTTCAATCTCTCCACTTCAACTTTCTTCTATTTCTAAATTCCTTAAGAAGGAATAGTCTTAAACTTGTTTTCCACTTTCACCCTCAATCCTTGCTAATCTAGATTCTGCACTCACACTACTGAACCTCTTCCAAACAAGGTTATTGATAATATCAAAGCCAACAGCTTCTCTCAAGTCCTTATTTCCTTGATCTCTGAACAGTGCTAACATCATTGAAACCCTTCTACTTCCTGAAACTCACCCTCTCATGACTGCTGGCTCCTCTTTTGTCAACCTTGTCCCCGACTACTCCACATGTCTTCCCTAAATGATCTTATTTATGTCTATGACTTCTCAAATATATTTTCAGTGTAACTTTATCTCCTGAGTTTGTACATCAAGTTGCCTACTGGGTGTTCCCACCAGGCTGCCCCTAACACAGATACCTCAAACTTAGCATGTCTGAAATGTAATCATTTTTAAAACCTACCAAGCCCATTCCACCTGCACTGTCTGCCAAAGACAATGATACCAACATCCTTGTAGTTGCTCAAGTAAAGACTGAAAAATTATCTTTAACGCCAACTTCTTCTTTGCTTTCCACATTAAATGGATTTTATGTCAATTCCTAAAACACTTCTAAATCCATCTCTTCTTCCATATATTTTTATTGGAAGAATAAAATGTATATTCTTTTCTTTGAAAAATTCAAGTGGTTATCTTTCTTTGCAGTCCAGGAACAAAGAAAAGAAACCTATGGTATTGGTTCAGATCATCATCTCTTATTATTTAGCTATTGCAATATCCTTCCTTAACTATTCCCTTCCTTTGCTTTCGTCTACTAATCTGGTCTCTACATTAGTGCCAGAGTATTCTTTCTAAAATACACACATCAACTCCACTCTTTTATTTTAATTGTTTATTTTGTAGAGACAGGGTCTTTCTATGTTGCCCAGGCTGGTCTTGAATTCTTGCCCTCAAGCAATCCTCCTGTCTCAGCCTCCCAAAGTGCTGGGATTACAAGCATGAGCCATCATGCCCAGTCCACATCAACTCCTTTCTTAAAAACCTTCAGGGACTTTCCATGTCAAGTTGCTTATCTCACAAGTAAACCTCAACCTCTCTCTCCAACCTCACTTCCTAACTTTTCTCCATGAATCTTGTCCTCTAACCAAATTATTAACAATTCTTTTTTTCCCTGCAAACACCTTGTGTTTAACATACCTCAGTGACTTTCCCTAAATTGTTCTTTCACTGGAATAACTTTCCTTTTTTGTCTGAAGGTCTCACTCAGATACCTTGCCTTTGTGAAGTCTACTCCAATTCTCGCCAGTTGAGCAAGATGCTCTCTCTTCTATATATTCCCCAAGGACTTTGTAGATATCTTTATTACAATGTTTTTTAACACTTTACAGTTATTTATATGTCTGTCTCCTTCATTAGATTATGAACTTCTTAATGGTAGGAATATAAAAAAAATATTTTTTTTAGAGAGAGGGACTTGCTCTGTTGCCTAGCCTAGAGGACAGTGGTATGATCACAGTTCCCTGCAGCCTCAAATAATCCACTTCAGCTTCTGGAGTAGATAGGACTACAGGTCTGTGCTGCCACGCCTGACTCATTTTTTACTTTTTTGTAGAGATAAGGTCTTGCTATTATGCCCAGGCTGGTTTTGAACTCCTGGCCTCAAGCAATCCTCCCATCTTAACCTCCCAAAGTGCTGAGATTATAGACACGAGTCATCACACCTGGTGTCAATGGCAGATATTTTTGACTTGTTTTTCCTTAAATTTCTAGCACATAACAAAATGCCTTGAATCCAGCACATAATAGAATGCCTTGAGCCTATGTTTACACAATAAACATTTTCTGAGTGAAGGTGAAATCTGTAGGGCTTTATTCTGATAAAGTGTATGATTATTTTTAATAATGTTAATGTAAAATACTTGCAATGGTTACATCTAAATCAGAGGCCAAGCATATATTAAAAAGTTCCAAGGTTCCCAAATGTCTTAAAAAAAAACAACAAAGACTCCCAAGCCCAAATCTCTTATTTTCTTATTATAACTACAAATCAAGAACAATAAGTAATCAGATTTGTAAAAATGACATTTTGAGGTTAGAAACTATTAGCTAGTAAATTGATACTATGGGAAAAAATTGTTGACAAACCTCTAAGTAATTATTTCTTCAACTTCACATCACATGTAAATAATAAGAAAGAAATCGAATGCTACAAACTCTGATTAAATGAATGAATGATGCCTTTGTACCAAGTTTTATGAATCAGGAGCCAATTCAAAGAATAAAGCACAGGGAATAACAGACAACATACCTGTCCATGAATAGGTGATACAGATCCTGGGGACACAGTGCGAGTAAAAGCTGATTTTTTCTGCCACGATGTATTAACAGTTAGGTTTGAAAAAGATACATTTTGATAATCAGTCACTGATGCTGGTTGATTTGAAGAAAGTGGTCTGAAAATACAACACTTTGGTATAAGTATACTTAATTGTTTAGAACTTAGTGAAGTACTATCAATTTATCAATTTGTATATTATTTGTTTAAACGTAATTTGTGGGGAAAAAAAGAATTCATGAACAAACTACTAACTCATTTTCATTTACTAAATTTCAGTATTATATTTAGAACAAGAGGTATTCTTGGAGAGTACAATCCAGATTACATGTGATGAAGCAGTAGGGTAACACAACTACATATTAGGTATCTATACATTTGCAACACTATATAAACGCTACTGGTAGCTAAAAACTTACTCCGAAGAAGCTGAGGTAGCAGATAAGGATACCGTAGGTGGAAGTAAGGCCTTCTTAGGAGACACGGCTTTTTCACTTGATGACACTTTTTCTACATAGTTGCATGGAAACCAGCCAAAATTTCCTTGAAAACTACCATAAAGCCAACCAGGTTCTCCTATGGTTTTTTCATCAACCTATAGAAACAAAAAGAAGGTTACCAGTGCTTAGAAAGCCACACATTTACAATGGAAAGAGATGCAGGTTAGGGGAATATTCTCATTTTCAAACTTAAGCCCATCTAACTAAGTAGGTAAGGCGTTTTCTACAAATTAATAGGCTACCATTTCTAGGGACTGACAAGTTGTCTTTTTACATTTTAATTTTATCCAAGCTAATACTTGAAAACAGTTTACAAAGACAAATAGCATTACACAAGGCTAATGATGGAAAACAACCTCTCCTTACCCCGCAGCTCCTTGTGCCTTGATTGTCACTCCCAACAGTAACTTCCCCTTCTTAGTGGTTTCTTCTGTATTATCATTTCTATTTCTAAATAACATATTCGTACTGCTATTTCTTGAATTTTTTTTCAATTTTAGACATTATCTATTGGCTTTTGGTTATGGAAAATGCAGATTTGCCTCTTTCATTGTGCTCTCTTACTCTACCAATACTGGTACATCATAATTTTGGTTAAATTATATTTAATGTTTATATTATTATACCAAATAAATATGTCAAATCTGAGTCATGCAGTATTCTGCTGATTGCGTTTCCTTCCTTGTAAACTTTTTATTTTCCTGTAATCATAACTTTGGTTTTTTGCTGTTTTCTGCTTCTAGTAGAGTCTTTTCTGAACTCTCTAACAGAACTATCCAATCCTCAGCAAATAAAACAAAGCAGGAGGTATCACACTCCCAGACTTTAGACTATACTATAAAGCTACAATAATCAAAACAGCCTGGTATTGGTACAAGAACAGGCATATAGACCAATGGAAGAGATTCCAGAAGCAAAACCTCAATTCCTCAACCAACTCATCTTCGACAAAGCCTTCACCACCCACTACTGGGGAGAGGAGTGCCTATTCAATAAATGGTGCTGAGAAAACTGGCTGACCACATGCTGAAGATTGAAACAGGACCCCTCCCTAACCCCATACACAAAAATCAACTCTAAATGGATCACAGACCTAAATGTAAAACCTCAAATTTTAAGAGCCTTAGAAAATGCAGGAGACACTCTTATGGAAGTTGGAACTGGCAACCAACCAATTCCTGATCAAAACCAGAAGTACCCAGGCCATAAGAGATAAGATAGACAAGTGGGACCTCATTAAACTGACAAGCTTCTGCAAAGCCAAAGAAACCATCAAGAGAGCAGGGAAACAACCCACAGACTGGGAGAAAATATGTGCCAACTCCATGTCTGACAAAGACCTAACATCAAGGATCTACAAGGAACTCAAACATGCTGAAAAGAAAAAAAACAAACAGCCCCATTACAAAGTGGGCTAAAGATATGAATAGACACTTCTCAAAAGAAGACATATGAGCAGTCAACAGACACATGAAAAAATGTTCAGCCTCACTAGTCATCAAGGAATTGCAAATTAAAACTACATTGAGATACCATCTAACTCCAGTCAGAACGGCCATCATCAATAACACAAAAAATAACAGATGTTGGAGAGGATGTGGCGAAAAGAGAACACTTCTACACTGTTGGTGGGAGTGTAAACTAGTACAGCTTCTGTGGAAATCAGTGTGGCGATTCCTAAAAGCTCTAAAAATCGACCTTCCATATGACCCTGCAATCCCCCTACTGGGAATATACCCAGAAGAACTCAGGTCACTCTATAAAAAAGATACCTGCACACGTATGTTTATAGTAGCATTGTTCACAATAGCAAGAACATGGAACCAACCGTGCTGCCCATCAAAAGAGGACTGGATAAAAAAAAAAAATGTGGCACATATATACAATGGAATATTACACAGTCATAAAGAAGAACAAAATCATGAACTTCGCAGCAACATGGATGGAATTAGAGTTTATAATACTGAGTGATCTCTCACAGAAACAAAGAGCTGAGTATCATATGTTCTCACTCATAAGTGGACCTTGAACAACTACCATATTACTGTAGGAAAGGGACTGGAAGTAGTGGGATACTGCGGAGGGGGGGCAGGAGGTGGGCAGCTGGGATTGACAGTAGTCGATATCCACCTGGGGAAGTGGGGGCACACCTCGTCAATAAGGGTACCTGCACAATGAACATCTGTACCTAACCCTGAATTGTACCCCACAATTTCAAAATAAAAATTAAAAGAGGAAAAAAAACCCTAAAAAACAAAAAACCTTTTAATACATTTTCCAACTGGTAAAATATATCAGATGATCGATCATTTTCATTCTTCTCTCAGACATTTCCCTCCTACAGTGTGACATCCTCTGTCCTCATAGCGTCTCTTCCTCTGCTTCTTGGTCCCTATCCCTTAAATACTGATGGCACCCTCAAGTTTCATCACTGGCTCTCTTGCCTCATGCCACACCCTTCCTGAATAGGCCCACTTACTCCTTATCGTTTGATCAGTTTTCTGTGCAATAATGAATCCAAAAGCTTCTATGCTTAAAACAAACTTCTTCCCAAACAGACAAGCCTACTTTCAACTACTTGCAGAATATCTTCAAGTGGATGTCCCACAGGAAAAGCCAACTCAAGTCCAAGACTGAACTTTTCTCCCTGTGTCTACTTTTCCTCCTCAATTCCCTATATCTCTGTTATTCTTACCATAAGAGACAATCATTCTAAATTTTTAAAAAAATCTTTGGCACTTACCTCTCTTACACTTCCACATCCTAACTGATGAGTTTGTCATTAAAAACTCTTCTGAATTTTGTTGTCAACCCCACCCTCACTAACCTACTTCAGGTATTTCTTTTCATTTCACACGAAGATTGCTGTAATCTTGATTCATCTTTCAAGATTCTGTTAACTACCCTAACCCAAGTCTGAGTTATACATACTGTCATAAGTAGTATTATATACCTTATATATACATAGTTACATATAATTATGTAGTTAATACATAATAAGCACATGTATTTATTACATATAAATTACTTATATGTAAATAGCCACTTACTATATTTCTTGCATTGGTCTGTGAGCCCTTTTATTGACCTCCACTGTCTAGCATAGTAAATATCTGCTTAATTAACTAAATAAATGAATATGTTAACTGTATCTCTGTTCTCCAACCCATTTTTCAATACCTTTCTAAAACACAGATTTGAAAGTCTTTATGTCTATTAAAATCATGTAGAATCCATTAAGATTTTTTAAAATAACTTTTTGAGGTAAAATTAACACAGATTTCATGTTTTAAGATTTTATATTTTTTAAGAGTTGACATATGTATACACCTGTAAAGAATCAACACAATCAAGATAACTAACATATACATCACCCCCAAAAAGTTTCCTCTTGCCTGTAAGTTCTCTTTCTAGAAACACTGTCAGCTTTTATCCAATAAATTAGCTTGCATTTTCTTAAATTTTACAGAAATAAAATAATACAATGTATATCTTTTTTTGCCTGCCTTCTTTCCCTCAGCTTAATTACTCTGAGATCCATCCATGTTGTAGTATGAATAGTTCATTACTTTTTATTGCTGAGTAATATTACATCATATGATATACCACATTTGTTTATCCTTTCACCTGTTGATAGATATTTGAGTTGTTTCCAATTTGGGCTATTACAAATAAAGCTGAGATGAACATTTGTCTTTGTATAAACATATATTTTCAATTCTCTTGTGTGAATATCTAAGAGTAGAATAAGTGCATGTTTTTTTGTTGTTTTTAATAGCAAAAAACAGTTAAGTTTTTAATAACTTATTGAGATATAATTCATATACCATACGATTCCCCCATGTAAAGTATACAATTAAATGGATTTTAGTATATTCACAGTTATGGAACAATGACCACAATCAGTTATAGAACATTTTCCCTCCAAAAAGAAACATCATTTCTTAGATTATTTGTTGTATCTAAGAACCTAAGAAATCTGAGTAACTGAAAGTTACAAAAATTTCTAGAAGTTCTACAGTTTTAGGTTTACATTTTACATTTGACCTATTTTGAGTTCATCTGTGCATGTTACAAGGAATAAATTGAAATTCATTTTTTGCTTATGAATATCCGATTGTTCCAACACCATTTGCTGTTAAGATTATCCTTTCTTCACTGAGTTACTTTTGTACCTTTGTCAAAAATCAGTTGTTTATACACACACACAAACACACACACATATGTGGGTGTGAATCTACTTATCTATCCTGTTTCATTGATTTGTGTTCCTATCTAGATGCTAATACACAACTGTTTTTGATGGCTGTAGTTTTTATAATAAGTCTTAAATTTGGGTAGTAAAAAACCTCCAACTTTTTTTTTTCAAAGTTGTTTTGGCTTTCAATCAGCTCATCATTTTCTATTTTGTATCCTGCAACCTTGCTATACTCAATGCTAGCAGTTTTAAAAAAATAGATTCAGTTTTTAAAAAATAAATAAATAAATAAAATAGATTCTATGTGATTTTCTACATCAACAATCATGTTTTCTACAAATAAAAACAGTCTTACATCTCCCTTTCCAATCTCGATGCCTTTTAATGTAAAATTCAAGGCCTCTAAAATTAAAGTTTCTTTGTGAGGTTCCAGCTTAACTTTTTAGCTTCATCTCCTACCACTTGTCCCACATTCTAGGCAAATAGATGTGACACTCTTTAAAAACACTGGTACTCACAAGCCTCAATGTTTTTGTTTAACACAGTGATCCCCACCCTTTTTGGCATCAGGAACCAGTTTTGTGGCAGATAATTTACCATGGACGGGGTAATGAGGAAAAGGTTTTGGAATGATTCAAGCACATGACATTTATTGTGCACTTTATTTCTATTATTATTACATTGTAAGATATAATGAAATAATTCTACAACTCACCATTAAGGAAAAAAAGAGGCATGGACAGAAGTGGTAAATAAAATAATGGGCAGGCCACACGCAGACTAAAATAAGTGTCAGATTCTGACTTAAAGTCTGCCACCAGATGCAGATGCACAACTAAAGAACAACAACTCGCAGGGCTCGGTGGCTCAGCCTGTAATCCCAGCGCTTTGGGAGGCCAAGGTGAGTGGATTGCCTGAGCCCGTGGGTTCAAGACCCGCCTGGGCAACTTGGCGAGACTTCATCTCTACAATAAATTAAAAAAAAAAAATTAGCTGGGCATGATAGCACGCGCCTGTAGTTTCAGCTACTTGGAAGGCTGAGGTGGAAGGATCACCGGAGCCCAGCAGGTCGAGGTTGCAGTGGCCAGGAGCAGCCACTGCACTCCAGTCTGGGTGACAGAGAGAGACTCCAACTCAAAAAAAAAAAAAGGTACATCAACTCACTTGCCACTCACTAACAGGGTTTTGATATGAGTCTGCAAGCAATTGATTTATTATGGTCTCTGTGCAGTCAAACCTCACAACTAATGTTAACCTGTATTTGCAGCCACTCCCCAGCACTAGCATCACCGCCTCAGCTCCACCTCAGATCAGGCATTAGATTCTTATAAGGAGCATACAGCCTAAATCCCTCTCTTGCTCAGTTCACAATAGGGTTTGCGCTCCTATGAGAATCTAATGCCGCTGCTGATCTGACAGAAAACGGAGCTCAGGCTGTAATGCGAGAGATAGGGAGCAGCTGTAAATACAGATGAAGCTTTGTTCACTTGCCCATGACTCACCTCCTGCTGCGTGGCCCAGTTCCTAACAGGCTACAGACCAGTAGGTTGGGGATCCCTGGTTTAATGTATTCCTTCTGCCCAGAATGTTATATGGTATGGAGAAAAGACGACAGACTTTAGAGTTCAAAGAATCATGTTTTAAGACGACAGACTTTAGAGTTCAAAGAATCATGTTTCAGCCTTAGGCAAACTACTTGGTTATCCTTTGTTAAGATAATAAGTGTTATCTAAAGTCTCAGTTTGCTCATCTATAAATTTAAGGGAAAATACCTATATTGCCTTCCTCCAGATTATTTTGAAAATTAGATTGAGAATATTTATATACATGCTTTAGAAACTGTAAAGCACTAAGCAAGTATAAAGCATAATCCTCTGAGGCTTTCCTCTATCCTATCCTTGCAGAAAATGCTACCCAATTCTATTTGGTTGTTTTTGCTTCATTCTCTGGGTTGTCACAGTACTTCATTTATATAAATTGTTAATTGAAATTTACCACATTATATTTTGTATAGTTATATATATTTCTGTCTTCTTCTTAGACTGTGGCCTCTTTATGTATTTTTGTATATCACCAGCAGACACATATTGTTAGAAACTCAATAAATGTTAACTTGAATGACCTACTAAACTAGATAAACAACAGACTTAAAGCTTAATTAATAATAAGTGGATTTATTATTAGGGTAACTTCTTTTATGTTTATGGCAAATAGTTCTCATTTTAATGTTATATGTCTGGCTATTTATTACATCATGAATAAAATATTTAGAAAATTCCTTAACCAGAGCTACTGCAGTTAAACTATATAAATAGTGTCATAGCCATGTAACTACCACACAATGGTGTTCCAAAATAGAACAAAAGGAAACACTTATGGAATATTATCCTGTAGATCTAGTTTAAGGCTACTTAAAATAGCTAAGCCTAAGCAATAAAAATGCAAAAAATGCAGACAAGAACACATTAGACCCTGAGGAATTATGCAACCCAAAGTATTCCAGTGCTGCAGAATGCTCAGCATTATGCCTGATTTAAACATATGGCATCAAGGCAAGGGATCACTGCAAGCTATGAGTACGGGCATTCAAGCTCTTCCTCCTTTCCCTGAAAACTCTTTAAAAGATTAATTTCTATAATATTTTTCCCAATATTTTCATTTATTCTGTAGAGTTAGGCCAAGTTGTTTTAACAAGGGATCAAAGTTAACCAATTTCTTATCTGTCATTTACAATTGTAATGAATGTAGTTCACAATTTACAAACTGAGTTAAACTAGAAAATTTTACATAAATTCTCACAGGTCTTGGGAAACTACTTATTACTCCAAAAATAGCACTAATGGATTAGAAAAGAGATAAACTTTTCAGCTAGTCACGGAAAATGTGTCCAGGATTCAGAATTTCTCATCTTTTTCACTTTCAATGAAACCTCCTTTGCCACCCTCATCCATTAATGTTGATAAGATCTTGCCTCCTATCTTACCAGGAATATGGAAGCCCTCAGACCTGCTCATCGTCTACTTCAACAAAATTTACTTATAATCCCTCCCACCCCATCCTCTTGCCCCCAATCACAAAAGAAGAGGTATTCACTCCTTCTACTACTTCCTCTTCTGGTCCTTTAGATCAGTGGTCCCCAGCCTTTTTGGCGTCAGGAACCAGTTTTGCGGAAGATGATTTTTCCATGAACTAGGGGTGGTGGTGGCAGTTTTGGGATGATTCAAACACATAACATGTATTGTGTACTTTATTTCTATTATTATTACATTGTAACATATAACAAAATAATTCTACAACCCACCATAAAAAAAAAAAAGGCATGGACAGAAGTAGTAGATAAAATAATGGGCAGGCTACACGCAGACTAAAATAAGTGTCAGATTTTGACTTAAAGCCAGCCACCAGATGCAGCTGTACAATTGAAGTACATCAATTAAGAGGGTTTTGATATGAGTCTGCAAGCAATTGATCAATTATGGTTTCTGTGCAGTCAAACCTCACCACTAATGTTAATCTGTATTTGCAGTCGCTCCCCAGCGCTAGCATAACCACCTTAGCTCTACCTCAGATCATCAGGTGTTAAACTCTTATAAAGGGCACGCAACCTAGATCCCTTACATGCTCAGTTCACAATGGGGTCTGTGCTCCTATGAGAATCTAATGCCACTGCTGATCTGACAGGAGGCAAAGCTCAGGCAGTAATGAGAGTGATGGGGAGCAGCTGTAAAAACATATGAAGCTTCACTCGCCCGCCTGCTGCTCACCTCCTGCTGTGCAGCCTGGTTCCTAACAGGTCATGGATTGATACCGATCTGTGGCCTGGAGCTTGGGGACCCCTGCTCTAGATGCCAGCCCCTCCAGCCTTTCAAAACTTCTTCACCTCTGTTAGTCAGAAAAGGGAGGTTTGACAGGGAGTGTGAGGTGCCTTCCTGATGCACTACGTTGTATATGATGATCTGAGTTGGGGCTTCACAGATATATACATATGTACAAATTCTCTGAGCTGTATACTTATGGTTATACACTTTACTATATGTAAATTGTACTTTAATGAGAAAAAACAATCTCCCTCTATCAATTATTTACTCTCTTTTTAGTATCATTAACCCATTTCCTCCCTGAAGATCCTTTCTGTCATTATTTGAACTTGTTCAAGCTTCAGCCAAGTTAAAAAAAAAAAAATTAAACTTCCCTCAACCTACATTCTTCATTATCTCCCATCTTCTCTTCCTTTCCCCTTTCAAAGCCAAGTTCTTCCAACGAGTTTTATATATTCACTGTTTCCTCTTCTTCCTTTCCAATTTATTCCTCAACTCATTGAAATCTGGCTTCTTGCTCTACCACTCCACTCAACCAATTACAGTTGTCCTCAAGGTTAATACCTGTGCTGTTGCTAATCTAACATATATTTTAGTTCTTGTCTTATTTCACTTGCAGATCACTCTTCTCAAAGTTCCCTGACACTAATCTCTCCTGGTTTTTTCCTATCTTTAGTCACTCCCTTTAAGGCTCCACTTCCCCTAACAATCCCTTCAGTGTCCATGTTTCTCAGGATTGCATCCTCAGTCCCCTTCCCTCTCATTTTACTACTCCCAGGGGTAAGCTCCGCTACTCTCCTGTCTTCCATTACCATCACAACCCACTGGCGACATGCAAGTTGACATCTTCAGCCCAGATCTTGGCATGAGATCTCTTTAGATATCTCTGGAGATCCACCTACTGCCTGGGTATCTGAAACTCACATAAAACTGATCTCGTAATTCCCACTTAAATTTCTTCCCTTATTTTCGCTCTTAGTGAATGACACCACCATCAACCAAGTTGTTCAAGTAAGGTATCTGGTAGCAACCCATGACTCATTCTGTACGTCAGTGATTCAACAGTGTAAACAAGCACCCAAGACACCACAGTTAACTTTATGTTCCTGTTGTCACTGCCACCATACTGGCACTCTGACCATGGGAGAGGTCTGTTCTGTAGCAGCAACAGTCCACAGCCTTTTCCTTTACCTTCCTCTACTGCTTTAGGTTGTCTTTCTTTTTCTTTTCTTTTTTTTTTACTCTCATCAGGTTTTTTTTCTCTTGCTTTTATTGTTCTGTCTCAGAAAAATTAGATCTATTATTTTTACCCTTATCCTTACATTGCTTCTCCTCAGCTTTCCGTTCTTCTTCTTGAATTTTTTCTTGTGTTTTTTCTTCCTGGAGACGCTTTT
>CAUYQG010228017.1:0-17977 GCA_963574415.1 Tarsius wallacei | reverse complement strand
CAAAGTGCTGGGATTACAGGCTGAGCCACCATGCCTGGCCGATACAATGTTTAAGAATTTTTAAGTGTTCTGTAGTTTTACTGGCATTTTAAAAAACTCGATCTCAATAGTAATTACAAATGCAGATTTATTAAAAGATAGGATTTTCACCCATAAATCATATTAGCGAAGGTTTCTTATTAATAAACACTTCTAACTGATGAGGGTGCAAAAGGGAGCCCTCTTATCTGGTGGGGTAATTGTGGCACACTGTCAGGAGAGGAATTTGTCAGTGTGTAATGAAAGCTGTAAAATGTACCCCCCACACACAGTAATTCCACTCCTAAGAAATCTGAAATGAAGGATAAGATTTCTCCACTGAGATATTTGTCATCAACTTGAGACATTAGAATTATGTTTATGATGGCTTTTTAATGTCATTGCAACTTCTTATTATAGACCAGTCACAGTGGCTCATGCCCGAAATTTCAGAATTTTGGAATGCCAAGGCAAGAGGATCATCTGAGCCCAGCCTGGGCAACTTGGCGAGACCTTGTCTCCAGTAAATCAAAAATTAGCAGTGCATGGTGGCATGCACCTGTAGTTCCAGCTAATTGGAAGGCTGTGGTGGGAGGATCGCCTGAACCCAGCAAGTTGAGATTGTGGTAGTCGTGACTGTGCCACTGCATTCCAGTCTGGATGACAAAGTAGGGATAATAACAATAAGGAAGGAAGAGAAGTCATATTATTTCACAAAGAAGAGTAAAGAATTCAAAGATTGTGACTCCTCTCTCATTTGCTTAGATGATGGCAAATGTAGTAATGGGGCATTACTTTCTAAATTGCTTTATTAAGTAATGCTACATGTGAGTATTTCCAGTAGATATAAGTGACAAAACGTCAATACCTTTCTCACTGGATGAGTAATATGGAGTCAGCACTCAGATATTTTTCCTTTCCTACAACATCAGAGCTAGATCTGTTCAGAAAAGCTGGAATGACCTCAGAGTGTTGGTATTCAAGACAGAGGACCCTTCTTGCCTCTGATTGGGCAAAATATAGGCTCTCTCTCTCTCTTTAAGGCACCCCAAAGGCCAAGAGTTTGGGGCAGTCTCTCATCTTCCCATCTGTTGACATCCTAGTTGGATCTTATTTCTTGGAACTGACAGTACAAAGAGAAAATAAGCAGAGTTGAATTTACATTAATCAGGGAGCTAAAAATACGTTTATGTTTCGTACTCCTCAAGTTGTTTGGTAAATGCACATTAAGTGATATAATTACCACATTCTCACTGGGCATTCTTGCTGACGCCAAACAGGCCAGAATCCTTGTTTTTTGTTTCAGGTTTAGAATTTCCTGGCTAGTGACTATCTCTAAAGTCAAAATCTCCAGGGAAAGACAAGAACTAAAATGCCCAACTGATTCCATTGGAAAAAATATTCATCTCAAATATTATCATGCACCTAAAAGTATGTGCCTCAGAAAATATTATATTCTTAACAATGCATGTTCTTAAAATTCTGTTTGTGTTATTGTTTATACCAGTGAGTCACAAAGGATGGCTCAGGGGTCCCTGAAATCTTTTCAGACAGTTGGCAAGATCAAAACTCTTTTCATAAAAACACAAATGCATTATTTGATTTTTGCCACTCTCATTCTCCATGGATTTGCAGTGGAGGTCTCAGAGCTACATGTGTGATATCACCACAGCTAAAATGCAGGTGCAGAGAAGAGGATTCAGTCATCTGTTAAAGAGATTTGTAAAAGTAGAAACATTTTCTCAGTAACTTTTGTTTTGTTTTGGAAAATAATTATATTGTAATAGAAATGTGATATTTGTGCCATTCACTTGTTATTTTTAAGTAAGGTAATAAAATATTTTTAAAGCTTCTGTTTTAATTTCAAATGTAATAAAAATGGGCAGACACAAAAGCAAAAGTGCTCTGGAATTATTGATATCATTTTAAGAGAGCTTTTAAAAACATAAAGGAGACTTAAGTCCAAAAAGTTTGACAAACACTGTTCCATGCTATTAAGAAACTAATAAGTTCTAAATAGCCTGTTTTTTATTTGAGGAATTATACCATAACTATGGTAATTTCTCTTATGTCACTAAACACAGGAAGCAACTGCTTCAAAAATGGAAACTGTAGGCACATTTGATGTTTTCCACTCGTGATTTATTTTAGTGCTCTTTTCCTGTTAGTTATTTTAAACTTAGATTGTTTTATATCCATTATGTTCCTGTACCCACATACTGGATGAGTTTTGGTAATACCTGGAGCCTTGTCTTCTGTTGCTATATACAAATGGTCCTGGGTCTCATCCACCTGAGCCTTTGTTTTCCCCCCATTGGAAACCTGGGAATAATGGCTCTAATAATAACCTGAAAATAATAGCTCTTAATTTTCTATCAGAGCCGGGCTCGGTGGCTCAGCCTGTAATCCCGCGCTTTGGGAGGCCGAGGTGAGTGGATTGCCTGAACCCGCGGGTTCGAGACCCACCTGGGCAACTTGGCGAGCCCTCATCTCTACAATAAATCAAAAAACAGCCGGGCGTGGTAGCGTGCGCCTGTAGTTCCAGCTACTCGGAAGGCTGAGGCGGAAAGATCGCCGGAGCCCAGCAGGTCGAGGCTGCGGTGGCCGGGAGCTGCCACTGCACTCCAGTCTGGGCGACTGAGTGAAACTCCAACTCAAAGAAAAAAAAAAAAAAAGATAGAGGTGAAGCTAATGAATATGAACACATTCTGAAAACTATCAATGTTCTTTGCAGATATGATGCTTACTACTACTACTAAACATTTCAATATACAGGCACACATTTGATGAAAAGTGCAGTTATCTCTTCAACTGATATTATTTGATCCCTTGGATTTTGGTCCATAAAGCGTTGGTAAACAGCCAAATACTAATAGTGTTTAGGGTATTCGATTTTTTAAAAAGTCTTTTCTTTTGCAGGCTGATTTACAGATATGACACATGTGTGTGGAAGGACAGAAAGGTGGAGGGAGAGCTGGAGGGAGGGGTTGGAACAGCATCTGATCCTCAAAGTTAAAATATATCCCATAACAGGCACATCTCCCCTGGGGCTACTCTGATACAATAGAAATCCTCCCATCACAGACTTTTGCTGTTATTTAACAGCTATTCAGTAGGCTTGAGCAGCTTCCCTTTAAAAGTAAAGTACCGGATATACAAGATGGTATTGTGCTGGTTATTTAAATTTAAAATTTCTTTGAAGATTTCACTGGAGTAAATAATACTATCTTAAAATACACCCTTAAATTTACCTAGGGCTATATAATCAAAGACATGACCTTCTCCAAGGATAAGTAGTAAAATTAGCCAATCCCTAAATACATATTTAGGCATGTACTTCTGGGCTTAACACTTAGGCTCATAATGTTAATAACACTTATGTCTTAGTCTGCTCAGTCTGCCATAACAAGGTACCACCGACTGGTTTGTTTAAACAATGGAAACCTATTTCTCACAGTTCTGGGGGCTGGGAAGCCTTAGATCAGGATGCTGGCTGATTCAGCCCTGGTGAAAGACCTCTTCCTGGCTGTAGACTGCTGCCTTCTAGCTATGCTCTCATATCACTGAGAGAGAAATCTGGCCACCAATCCTATCAGATTAGTACACCATCCTTATGACTTCACTTAATCTTAATTACTTCCTAAAAGCCCTGTCTCTAAACATAGTCAGATTGGGAGTTCAAGCTTTAACATACGAATTTTGAAAAGATACAGTTCTGTCCATAGCAACTTATTTGGCTTTTAAAATTAGTAAAAGACTGGTTAATAATAACAATGCATCGTAAAACTTTCAGAAGGAAAGGAGAATGTTTTGTGGACCATTTGGGTTTTTTTTGTTTGTTTGTTTGTTTGTTTGTTTGTTTTTGTGTGTGTGGCAGTTTTAAGTTATTAGTTTTTGAAATCACTACTTTTTAATGAAAACAACTTGGCCAAAAATCTGTCACAGAATTTTGAGACCCAATAAAACAAAGTTTAATGAGAAAAAATAAATAAATAAAATAAAGTACAAAATAGACCTTGAATGAAACCATATAGTTTCATACCAGTCTCTTAGAAACTATAGGATTCTTTGTACTCCAAAGGGGTATAAATAATCATTAACGTGTTATTTTATACATTGATTTATTCCATTTATCTGATTAAATTTCAAACTTTGTCATCATAATTCACTCTGTTATAATAAATTATATTTTCAAAGACTGGGGTAAACGTAAAGAAACACACACTCCTCTCCAAAAAGAGAATGGAAGTTCTAAGGGGTTGTTGATATTGCCTTTCTTTGACTTGATTATTTTATTTTATTTTTTAAAGTTGGAGTCTTACTCTGTTGCCCAGGCTGGAGTGCAGTGGCATGCTCACAGCTCATGGCAACCTCGATTTCCTGGGTGAGGCGATGCTTTCACCTCAGTTTCCTGAACAGCTAAGACTACAGGGGCATACCACCACATCTAGCTAATTTTTACAATTTTTTTATTGTAGAGACAAAGTCTCTCTCTGTTGCCCAGGCTCATCTCTAACTCCTGGGCTCAAACAATCCTCCCATCTCGGCCTCTCAAAGTGCTGGGATAACAGGTGTGAGCCACCTTCCCAGCCAGCAATGTAAATTTTTACTGTGTACCACAAAGATGCCAAAGAAAGTGTTTGTGTAATGCTAAACATTTTTTTCTTATTTTTAGTATATTATAAATGTCAGTTGCTCCAAGATTTTTGTTGTGCTCCTTCTCTACTCCAAGCTTTATCAATATCTCCCAAACACTCCCTTTGCAGGGTGTGTGTGTGTGTGTGTGTGTTTGTGTGTGTTTGTTTTTGTCTTCCCCTCTCTTCTTTGGTTTGGTTCTTTATTATGTAAATCAGTGTAGCTTTTTAGACTTATTTCCAATCATCTGGTTTTACTTTGTCCAGATTCCATCCAAGAACAGACCAGAAACTAGCTCAGCAAGCAAGAAGCCTCTCACCACCTCCTGCTGTTTTCCAAGTCCAAGAAGAAAGTAGACAACTGCCAAAATGCATAAACAACTGGGCATGGTGGCACCCATCTATAATCCCAGCTATTCAGAGGCTGAGGTGGGGGGACTCACTTGAACTCAGGAGTTCAAGGTTGCAGTGAGAATGATCTTGCCACTGCACTTCAGCCTTGGCCACAGAACAAGACCCTGACTCTTACAAAGGCAAAAAAACAAAAACAAAAACATATAAACATGTTTTTTTTTTTTGCCACATGTACATCTGAGGCAGAAGGAAAGAATGAGAAAGTGCAGAGTGAAAGATATTTAGGTGGTATTCAACCTAAAATAAAGTTTTTGTATCTGAAATCTCATCAGATAAGTCCCCAGGTACTTCTGGGTGTCTGAAGATATCTCACCAAATTTCTCATATAAAAATTCAATAAACTTCTATATTCAACCAAACAGCCATTATTAACCCCCCAAAAGTTGAATTTTTGGTCTCCATGTGGGACCTTTAGAAAGTTAAGATTGAGTGAATGACTCCTCATACCATCTTGGTCCAAAACGAGTTGGACACAGTAGCTCATGCCTATAATCCAGCACTTTGGGAGGTGGAGGCAAGAGGATTGCCTGAGCTCAGGGGTTCGAGACCAGCCTGAGCAACTGGGCGAGAACTTGTGTCTACAACAAATAAAAAAATTAGCCGGGTGTGGGGGCATGCACCTGTAGTTCCAGCTACTTGGAAGGCTGAGACTGAAGGATCACCTGAGCCCAGCAGGTTGAGGCTGGAGTGAGGGTGTCACTGCACTCCAGCCTGGGAGACAGAGTGAGAGTCCCATGCAAAAAGCTAAATAAATAAAACAATTTTTTAAAAATCCAAAACATTCTTTTCTACTTGGAATATTAGAACCATGAACATTAGCCATTTTGCAAGGCCATTTACTCCAACTGTTAAGAAAAAAGGCTTTGTGAAATCTTCATACCAATTTCCATAGGGGTTGCACTAATTTCCACTCCCACCAAGTGTATAAGCGTTCCCTTTTCACTGCATCCACACCATCTATTGTTTTTTGATTTTTTAATAATGACCATTCTGACTGGTACGAGGTGGTACCTCATTGTGGTTTTATTTTAAATAACTAAAAGTAGATCTACCATTTAATCCAGCAACCCCACTGCTAGGTATCTATCCAAAGGAACAGAGGCCAGTATACAAAAAAGACACCTGTACCCTGTACTCATGTTTATCACAGCTCAATTCACAATCACAAAGATGTGGAATCAACCTAAATGCCCATTAACTGATCAGTGGGTAATGAAAATGAGATACACCATGGAATACTATTCAGCCATGAAAAAGAATGAAATCATGTCTTTTGCAGCAACTTGGATGGAATTGGAAACCATCATCCTAAGTGAAGTAATGCAGGAATAGAAAACCAAATACTATGTGTTCTCATTTATAAGTAGGAACTAAGCTAAGGGTCTGCAAAGGCATATAGAATAATATAATGGACAATGAAGACTTCAAAGGGGTAGGATGGAAAGGGGGAGGAGGGATGAAATATCACCTGTCTGGTACAATGTGTGCTAGTGGGAGATACAGGTACACTTAAAGCCCAAACTTCATGCTGGGCATGATGGCTTACACCTGTAATCTCAGCACCATGGGAGGCAGAGGTGAGAGGATTGCCTAAGCCTATGGGTTTGAGACCAGCCTGGGCAACAAGGCGAGTCCTCGTCTCTACAATAAATAAAAAAATTAGCTGGGGGGAGGGGGCAGCGCTCACCTGTAGTTCCAGCTACTTGAAAGGTTGAAGTGGAAGGATCACCTGAGCCTAGGAGGTGGAGGCTGCGGTGGCCATGAGCGTGCCACTGTACTTCAGCCAGGATGACAGAACAAGACTTCAACTCAAAAAAAAAAAAAAAACCACAAAAAAATCCAAACTCCTTCACCACTATCAGTGCATCCCTGTAACCAAAAACCATTTGTACCCCTAAAGCTATTGGAAACAAACAAACAGACAAACAAAGCTTTGGCATTAGATCTGGGTTTAAATTCTAATTCTGCCCCTTTGCAGTTGTGTGACATTTGAGCCAGTAAATTAATTTATCTGTTTCCTCATCTATACAACTGGAATAATAATACTCCTTTAAAAGGAGTTTGCTTAGCACAGTGATTAATTAGCACTCTGTGAGTACTCAATAAATTATCCTCATCATTGTTTGTAGTAAAGAAGAATTCTGGATTAGCAAGTACTAGGAAAGGCTGAAACAGATGAAGAGACATCCCTGAGCCATGCTGCAAGTTCATTAATTCACACAGTAAGAAGTTGTATGTGAGGGTGCAGTGGGTGGGGGTGGTGGGGTGGGAAGAGTCTGTATTTACAGGGCATTTAACATGCAAATATCCAAGCTTATGTTCCTGGACAATGGTGTGCCTTACTTGTGAGCTTCTGGTTCCTCTTTCAGCCCTGATGTCAGAGCCAAAGAGACATTTGCAATGCAGGCTAGACAGAGGAGACAAAGTGCGTCTATCAGCAGATGTTTCATTAAGATCTGATAATGGCTTGATTTAAATCTGTATTGACTTAGCCTGAGAAAACTTTTGCAATAGAAATAACTTCCTCCGGCATTATCTCAGTGCCTGAAGAATAATACAAATTCTGGAAGCTCATGGGTGATGGGAGAAGGAATTATGTGTGATCTTTAGTTTCTTCTTTATTTTTCTGATTGTATTATTTTCCCACTTTTCCAATATTTCTGAAGAGACTATCTATCACCTGTGTAATAATAAACATTTAAAAAGTTGTAAAAGAAATACATCTCTCTCTCCCTCTCTCTCTCTCTCTCTCTCTCTCTCTCTCTCTCTCTCTCTCTCTCTCTTTGAGATGGAGTCTCACTCCTTTGCCCAGGCTAGAGTGCAGTGGCATGCATGCTCACGGCCACCCCAGCGTCGACCTTCTGGACTCCGGTGATCCTTCCGCCTCAGCCTTCCGCGTCGTAACTACAGACGCGTGCTACCACGCCTGGTTATTTTTATTTTATTGTAGAGACAAGGTCTTGCCAAGTTGCCCGTGCTGGTCTCGAACCTACAGGCTCAGGAAATTCACTCGCCTCGGCCTCCCAAAGTGCTGGGATTACAGGCTGAGCCACGGAGCCCGGTCACATCTCCTCTCTTACGAACACACCAGTGTAAAAGGTCACCTTGAAAGGGGCATCAGGCCACTGTGTTCGAATGATTTGGAGCCTTCAGACAAGCATCTAGGCTCAAGATGGTAAGACCCTGAGTCTTTCCACAAGGTGTTCTTAGTTTGTAAAAAAAAAAAAAAAAGTCTACTATTAAAGGATAAAAGTTGGGCATGGTGGCTCACGCCTATAATGTCAGTATTTCCAAAGGCTGAGGCAGGAGGATTGCTTGAACCCAGGAGTTCAAGACCAGCCTAGGCAACATAGCAAGACTTTATCTCTACCCACCCCCCCACCCCCCAAAATTAACTGGGCATGGTGGTGTGTCCTTGCAGTTCCAGCTACTTAGGAGGCTGAGGTGGGAGGATCTCTTGAGCCCAGTGGCTTGAGAGTACAGTGAGCTGTGATTATGCCACTGCACTCCAGCATGGGTGACAGAGTGAGACTCTAACTCAAAAGGAAAAAAAAAGGATAGAGATACCTGATGCTGCAAGAAACAGAAAACAAATCTGCTTGGTCTTAAAAGTTTATACTCACACTGCTAAGGATCACCAGTGAGTCTTCTGATGAGGGACTGTAGGATATACCTTGAGGCCCTGCTTTACACTAGATGTTCTTACAGGGTAGATCTAGTGAGACCCTAGGGAATCTGAAAGAATAGTTGGGACCCACACCTTCTTCTCTATTCCCCACAATATCCTTTTACTTTTTACTTCTCTTCTTTTTTTGAAGACAGAGTCTCATTTTGTTACCCGGGCTGGAGTGTAGTGCCATGATCATAGCTCAGTGCAGCCTCAAACTCCTGAGATCAAGCATTCCTCCTGCCTCAGCCATCTGAGTAGCTGGGACTACAAGCACATGCCACCACACTCAGCTAAATTATCGATTGATTGATTGTAGAGACGGAATGCTGCTATGGTGCCCAGACTGATTTTAAACTCCTGATCTCCACACCCAGCTAAAGTATTGATTGATTGATTGTAGAGATGGGATGTGGCTATGGTGGTGCCCAAGCTGATCTTAAACTCCTGGCCTCCACACCCAGCTAAATTATTGATTGATTGATTGGTTGATTATAGAGATGGGATGTTGCTATTGTGCCCAGGCTGATCTTAAACTCCTGGCCTCAAGTGATCCTCCTGCCTTGGCCTCACAAAGAGCTGGGATTACAGAAGAGCCACTGTGCCCATCCTGCCCTTTTTCTGATAGGATGATTTCTTTGCCTTGAACCCCCAGACTTTGTAGGATGCCATTTAGTCAGTTACTCAACCAATCTTTCAAGCAAACAACCAACTATTCATCTCTTATCATAAAACTAGAATATTTCCAAAACAGATATCTAAAAAGAAAAAAAATTAAAATTGCTGGTGGTCTTACCACCTGGAAAGAATGAACACTTTGGTATACTGACTCTTAGGTACATCTATATACACAAACATACACACACTACTTCATATATCAGTCTTTATGTTTCTTTTACCAAATTAGTATTCGAATATACATGCCCTTTAAGAATCTTTACTCTTTTAATATATGTTGGACATTTTCCCACATCTTTAGATTAGGAGGGTGCCAAAAAATATATACTCATTTTAAGAGAGGAAAAAACTGTATTAAACAAGCAAACTCAATATACACTGATGACAAAAGATGAATACAAGTCACGTTTGACTTCTGCAATTACAAGAGATGCTCAAAGTGGTTACCATCAGCATCCGACACTTCTGATTATGGGGAACTACTGCAGGATTTGTTGTTGTGTGTGGCCTCCCGGATCTTCTTTTGTGCACGTCACACACAGCGTCTCAAACTCATCACGAATGCGTGCAACTGTTAGGTGTGTTGGAGGTTTTGTTTCATACCCAGGCTTCCATTGTCATTGGACTTCCACAACAACGTTCTGGAATTTCAAACATCACTTCAAAAAGGTATTGCAGCCGGGCTTGGTGGCTTAGCCTGTAATCCTGCACCTTGGGAGGCTGAGGTGAGTGGATTGCCTGAGCCCACAGGTTTGAGACCCGCCTGGGCAAGCAAGACCTCATCTCTACAATAAATCAAAAATCAGCCGGGCCTGGTAGCGCGCGCCTGTAGTTCCAGCTACTTGGAAGACTGAGGTGGAAGGATTGCCAGAGCCCAGCAGGTAGAGGCTGAGGTGGCCGGGAGCGGCCACTGCACTCCAGCCTGGGTGACAGAGTGAGACTCCAACTCAAAAAAAAAAAAAGGTATTGCACTCCTTGAAAGACAACCATGCTGCCACTATTTTCTTTGACTGTCCTGCCTGTCACATGGTGCAGTTAGCATTCATTTTAATGCCGTCTTTTAAGCAAACATCATACTACACATTGCTACCATAATTCAATTCAATCTTCTGGGCAAAATTCAACCTTGAAAATAATTACAGAGATAGCATTGCTAAAATGTGTATACATTTTTGGGCACTCCAGTATATTTTTGCAATATAACTTTTACATCCAATTATATCAACTCAATAAAATGTCACCAGATGACCTCTAAATGCCCTGCACTGAGGTGCTACAGGAGCCCTTGTAAGTTACTGAGCCTCTCTGAGCGTCAACTTCGGATCTCTAAGATAGTAATGATAATCGTATCTACTTCAGGTTTGTGGGGTGGGGTCAAATAAGACAATGGATTTCAGGTACCGATCAAGGTTCCTAGCATATAGCAGATGCCCAGTAGATGCCCATATAAATATCATTATTAGTTGACTGCATCTTTCAAAGATGTCTGTCATCCTGACCAAGCAGGGCTATTCCATTCCCCAGTAGGTAGGACTTCCAACATTCTTTTCTTTTCTTTCTTTTCTTTTTTTTTTTTTTTTGAGTCAGTCTCACTCTGTCACCCAGTCTGAAGTGTAGTGACACACTCACAGCCATCGCAGCCTCGACCTGCTGGACTCAGGTGATCCTTAAGCCTTAGCCTTCCAAGTAGCTGGAACTACTGGCATGCACCACCATGCCCAGTTAATTTTTGATTTATTGTAGAGTTGCCCAGGCTGATCTCGAACACATGGGCTCAGGCAATCCTCTCACCTCAGCCTCCCAAAGTACTGGGATTATAAGCATGAGTCTAGATTATAAGCATGACTAGATAAGTTCTCACCTTGTTGCCTAGGCTGGTCTCGAACCCATGGTCTTAGGCCTCTCAACCCGGCCTCCCAAAGTGCTGGGATTACAGGACTGAGTCACCGCACCTGGCCTTCTTTTCTTTTTTCAGAGATTGTAAAGTTTCACAGCATATTAGCAATTATGTTGGTCTGGAAATAGCCAGCCCAGTCTTCACTGACATCAGTTAGGACACATAAACTCTTTACATTGTATCATAGTTATATACACTCTAACTATTCCATCCTAACCAAAGGAAGGTCTTCTGTTCAAAATTACTTTTAGGAAGGAGGTGTTTTAACTACTGACAATGCATAGGAAAGTGCATAGTAAATTGAAAAATGATTTAATATCTTAAAATTGTTTCATAGAATTTAACTTTCCTTATCATTTGGAGGAAAGGAGGCAGAACATCTTTAGAAGCATTGGCACTTAAAAAATAAAAAGTGACGGTGCAGCTTAGTGGAAATATAATCAATATGTAAGTGAAATATATGTTGTAGCCATGTGAGGTGGCTCACGCCTATGATCCCAGCACTTTGGGAGGTGGAAGTGAGAGGATTGCTTGAGCTTAGGGGTTTGAGACCACCCTGGGCAACATGGTGAGACCTCGTCTCTACAATAAACTTAAAAAATAAAATTAGCTGGGCGTGGTGGCACACGCCTGTGGTTCCAGCTACATGGAAGAATGAGGTGGAAGGATCACTTGAGCCAGCAGGTTGAGGCTGCGGTGGCCATGAGTGTGCCGCTGCACTCCAGCCTAGATGACAGAGTGAGACTCCAGCTCAAAAAACAAACAAAAAGAAATATACATTGTAAATCTAAAGTATGTGAAAATATACACGTAGACAGAAATAAATTGAATGAAAAAAGTGCTCATAGATAATGATAGTGAATTATCCCTGAATAAACACATTCCTGGGCAATTCCCTTGGGTTCCCTCCCACTGTGGGAGCTTTTCTGTCCTCTCAATAAATCCTGCTTTAAAAAAAAAAAAAAAGCTTGTTCCTGGCCAGGCATGATAGCTCATGCTTGTAGTCCCAGCACTTTGGGAGGCTGAGGCGGAGGACTGCTTGAACCCAGGAGTTGAGACCAGCCTGGGCAACATAGTGAGATCTTGTCTTTATAAAAAATCAAAAATCAGCTAGCATGGTGGCACACGCCTGTAGTCCCAGCTACTGGGGAGGATGAGGTGGAAGGATCACCCAAGTCAAGGAGTTTGAGACTGCAGTGAGTCATGATTATGCTACTGCCCTGGGCGACAGAGAACCCCCGCTCAAAAAACAAACAAGCAAAAAATTCCTTTACTTTCCAATTCTTTACAAAATGTGTTACTTTTTTTGCTAAAACTAAAATCTAACAAATGTTATGCTTTAAAAAGAAACAAGAGTAATGTAATTTGTAACATGTGAGATTCTTTCTTCTTTTAAAAATTAAACCAGAAGATGGCCTGTAAGGTTAGACAATTTCCCACATTCTGTGATTCTTTGAGAGAGTGCAATATGATATTTAATTAATGTAAAATGTAGAAGTGGGAACATAAAGTAGCTCATCTTAGAAGGAAAATGATATATACAGTTCACCTTGGAAAATTGTTAGAAAATAATTTTTTACTATAAAGATAATGTAAAACATTTTTAGATAATAAAGTCAATATTAAATTATGAACTCTTTGAGAGTCAATCCTTCAAGTATAACACTTAATTTTTATTTAATGATTATTGGTTCAGTGTACATGAACCAAGAAATATTAACACTTAGGTCATTATCCAATTAATATAAATGTGCTTGTACAACAGCTCAATAAACAAAAATTATATCTTGCGAGAACTGAGAAACATTGTTGCAGGATAAGCAATCGACATGTGGTTACTCTCATCAATGGTCTTCATTACGTTCAATTCTTTATATAGATTAAGATAAAATCTGAAAGGTTCTAGGCACTTGCCGTTTAGGGATTCAACACCTTCAGAAACTGTGTTGTCTGAGATTTTACTCCAAGTCCAGGCCCTTGAAATGCTATAGATATCCCCGTCCTTTGTCTATAATACTCAACCTAGATGAGATCTCTTATGCCTGGCTTTGGAAGATGGAAAAGCAGAAGATTTACTCAATATCTAAGAGGACAAATGACTGACAAAAATAAAGGTCAAGAAATGGGTGTGTATGGGCATTTTCCAGTAAGAGGTGACCACTTTTTTAAAAAGTGTATTAGTCAGGGTTAATAGTTGTGAATGAAAGAAACCAAGCAGAAAATATTGGCTATAGCTCACATACTCCAGATGATTCCAAGAATCAGGTTTGAGACAACGTGGCTAGAGCCAATGATGGAAATTACGCTGCAGAACTGGTCTGGTGAATATGCCACTGGCACCATTGCCAGGTTGAGTCACTGCAGTGAGCACTTCTGAGTTCACCAATGCTGATCATTGAACTCGTCTTAGGAGATAATTCTCCATTCATGTCTTGCATTTCTGCAGCTCTTATAAGCAGAAGCACTGGTTACCTTTGTTCCAGATCTTTTCAAGTATGTTGGCCTAGCAAAAGCTTTAGAAGATAATAGTGTTTCACTTCAGAGCAAAGAGCAAGCTTACTGCCCATTATAAAGGATCCAGGTTCCTCCCCTGTTACACAACCACCACACATTCAGGCATCTATACAGGCCATCCACATCACCCTTATGATAACTGGGGTCACAGGGGAACTGAGGTACACACTGAGATTTATGTGGCTGGATGTGTTATGAATAATAGAGTCTTTGACATGAGGTTCTCATGTCTTTTACCAGTATTCCTGAAACTGTCGGTTTAATTTGTTAGCCTGCAAGAAGCTTAGTCTCAAACTTTTCACAGTTTTTTCACCTTTCTGCTAGAACTGTTGCCATTACTGCTTTTAAAATCTGGAGGCAGACACTGGAATGAAAATGGCCGAGTCTCAACTTCTCTCGGAAATTCCAATTCTAAGCTCAGGTGATGCTTCTAATTGTTGGACCCAGTCAGGCTCGGTGGTTCAGCCTGTAATCCCACGCTTTGGGAGGCTGAGGTGAGTGGATTGCCTGAGCCCGCAGGTTCGAGACCCGCCTGGGCAACTTGGCGAGACCTCATCTCTAGAATCAATCAAAAAATCAGCCGGGCGTGGTAGCGCACGCCTGTAGTTCCAGCTACTTGAAAGGCTGAGGCGGAAGGATCGCCGGAGCCCAGCAGGTCGAGGTTGTAGTGTCCGGGAGCAGCCACTGCACTCCAGTCTGGGTGACAGAGTGAGACTCCAACTACAAAAAAAAAAAAAAATTGTTGGACACTGGGTCATATGTTTATGTCTGAAGTGAATAGGAGTCTGAAAAATTCAATATATAGTTGTTGTTTTTTTTACATTTTCCATAGTGGGAAAGTCTTCAAACATATCTTGCCAAAATCATAGACAAATGTCCACTATATTAGTAGTCATTCTATATCTCTCAAGTTGAGATATGAAAGCATTCTTAAAGTGGAACACGGTGGGTCACGCCTGTAATCCCAGCATCTTGAGAAGTGGAGATGAGAGGATTGCCTGAGTCCAGGGCTTGATGCCAGCCTAGGCCACTTGGTGATACCTCATCTCTACAGTAAATCAAAAAATTAGTCGTGTGTGGTGGCGCGATCCTGTGCTTCCAACCACTTGGAAAGCTGAGGCGGAAGGATTGCCTGAACCTCGCAGGTTGGGGCTGCTGTAGCCGTGAGCGTGCCACTGTGCTCCAGTCTGGGCAACAGAATGAGATTCTGGTTCAACAACACCACCACAACATTCTTAGAACTCTGTCAAGGGTCAGTTTCAAAGAAAGAGGTCTATAATATCCCTCAGGGAATGGCTTTTAAGTACAATATGGCTCTTAGCAGAGTTGTTTGTGTCACTTGGCAAAAATACACCAGATGGCACTCTAAGTTGTGATTATACTTCTGCTTTCTTTTGACGAAAATGAATGAAGGTTTGTTTTTTTCTTTTCCCATGGCTTGTTGCTAGGAGGGCAAGTCGTGCACACCAGAATCCTTCCAAGAAAAGTAGAGAGACATAGTCACATCCCAGTTTTTCCAAATAAGATGGTTTCCAGTGGTGTCATGTAATTTAGGGCTGGAATGCAGTACATGCTAAAGGTGTCCAAGTCCTTCCATAAACATTGGTACGATCCAGTCATCATCACTGGGGACAATAAGAGGGAAGAAAGACAGAGTATGGGAATTCTGTAAGTGGATGGTGACTAGTGGGAGTTGGGAAGCTGGTCTCAGCAGGGAGAGTCCTACAAAGTAAAGTTGTTGAGAACAAAATATGTGTTCAAGTCAATTTGCCTTACAGAAGGCTTGACTTGTGTGTGCATATTTTATTTTTAATTTGAGAGTAGCAGACATATAGGAATGTGTACATATTATAAACACAATGAATTAATCTAAAGTGAATGCACCTGTAAAATCGTAACCCAGGGCCACTACCTTGCTAGACTCTGGTGTGGCCACCTGCTCTTTGAGCCATGGCTGTCACCATGCTTCCTGACTTTGGCCCCCGCCCCCACCTTGGGGAGGTGAATCTCCTGTCTCTCTCTAATTTACCCATAAATAAACTATATTTTCTAATCTAAAAATAAACATAACCCAGAAGAAATAGAAATAGAAGAAATAGAAAGAACATCACCAACACCTCAGAAACTCCCTGAGACTTTCTCCCAATCACTATTCCCTTTCATTCCCCAAAGGTGAACACTACTCTGATGTTAACATGTATTAGTTTGCCTCTTCTAGAATTTATCAAGACAGAATTATGAGTGTATACTCATTTCTGTCTGGTTTCTTTGCTTAACACCATGTTTGTGTAACTTATCTATATATTCACAGGCAATAATAGTTTTTTGATGCTACGTGGTATTACATTAAACTAGTATATCACATTTTATTTATCCATTCCATAGTTGGTTAAATTTGAGTACAACTTTTGCTATTATTTTGCTATTGCAAATAATGCTGCTTGAATATATTTGTACGTCTTGATGCATGAGTATTTACATTTTGGTTGGATATATGACAGAAGGAGAATTTTTTGGTCATGTATAGAATTTTAGTAGGTACTTTAAAACAGATGTCCAGAGGGTCTGTAGCAATTTATACTTCCATCTGCACTGGGGTTAAGCTTTGAAGGCCATCAACCCTCTGAAGATGTATGGAATCTTTCATTGTGGGTCATCGAATTATTTGTGTGATTAGCTGGGTTTCTGGGTTGAATGAATGTATAGGAATATATGTCCAGACAAGTCTCATATATCTTGGTATCAGCTAAGTCACTGCTTTATCTGTCAGAATATTTTTTTCCTTTTTCCGCCTTTTTTTCCTCCTGAATCACTGTGAAAATTTCCAAGTATAATCCCCTAAAGGTTAGAATTATAAACTAAGGGTCAAAATTAGGTCCAAATCAGATTCAAAAGCTCACGGGGAACTCAACTCACTAATTTGGTCATATCAATTTCCCAGGATTGACTGCATATTTTTCTTTTCTTGCAGTTTCTGACACATGTACTTTTCATTATCTTCTTCTCAGAGACAGAATACTTACAGGTAAATAAGAAAAATTTGCAACTGTTCTGTTTTCTATTTAATATTTTAAACATAAAATACAAAAAAATTGCATTTAATTTAGTATTTTTCTATTGAAATGATTATTTTTAATTTTTCTTTATAAAATATATACAGCCAGCCATGGTGGCTCACACCTGTAATCCCAGCACTTTGAGAGACGGAGGTGAGGGGATTGCCTGAGCCCACGGGTTCAAGACCAGCCTGGGCAACTTGGCAAAACCTCATCTCTACAATATATCAAACAATTAGCTGGATGTGGTGTTTCGTGACTGTAGTTCCAGCTACTTGGTAGAGGTGGAAGGATCACCTAAGCCCAGTAGGCCTAGACTATGGTGGCCGAGACTGCACTGCACTACAGCCTGAGCAACAGAGTGAGACTCTGACTCAAATAAATAAATAAATAAATAATAAAATATATACAAAGAAATATCTGACATACAGGATATTAACACATTATGTTTATTTGATATGTTTCTGAGTAGACCAGGCTGAATAATATTATACATAACAGTAGTATTTGTTGAGTAGTTATAATGTGCTAAGTGACTTATATGTACAATGTCTTATTCAATCCTAGAACAACCCTCTGATGTATGTACTATTAAAATATTATGCATTATTAAAATATTTATTTTAGTTATAGTTATGTACATATTATTGCTATTTAATATTTATATTAACATATTCACTTTAACAATACAGAAATGCAAGCATAGTGTATAAATTCCATGAGGCCAGATTCATTGTCAAGTCTTATTCACTACTGCATCCTGAGCATTTAAAATATTGCCTCACACACAGTAGGCATTCAATACATATTTATTGACTAATTTTTTTGGGCATAAGAATCCTACCTTAAACTGGGCTCGGTGGCTCAGCCTGTAATCCCACGCCTTGGGAGGCTGAGGTGAGTGGACTGCCTGAGCCCGCAGGTTCGAGACCCGCCTGGGCAACTTGGCGAGACCTCGTCTCTACAATAAATCAAAAAATCAGCCGGGCGTGGTAGCGCGCGCCTGTAGTTCCAGCTACTTGGAAGGCTGAGGCGGAAGGATCGCTGGAGCCCAGCAGGTCGAGGCTGCGGTGGCCGGAAGCGGCTACTGCACTCCAGT
>CAUYQG010228006.1:0-12393 GCA_963574415.1 Tarsius wallacei | reverse complement strand
GCTCGGTGGCTCAGCCTGTAATCCCTCGCCTGGGGAGGCTGAGGTGAGTGGATTGCCTGAGCCCGCGGGTTCAAGACCCGCCTGGGCAACTTGGCGAGACCTCATCTCTACAATAAATCAAAAATTAGCCGGGCATGGTAGTGCACGCCTGTAGTTCCAGCTACTTGGAAGGCTGAGGTGGAAGGATCACCAGAGCCCAGCAGGTCGAGGCTACGGTGGCCGGGAGCGGCCACTGCACTCCAGTCTGGGCGATAGAGTGAGACTCCAACTCAAAAAAAAAAAAAAAAATTTTGCATCCCCTTACCTAAACATAATAAAACAAATTGGAAGATGCATAAATATGATATTTATCATGAGTACTTACATGCCTGCAATAATAAAATTAAAAATTATACAGAAAAGAATGAGCCCACAGCAAGCTATGTGTAACAATTTCTCATTTACTTTAGTTCTTAGCTACAAATAAATACTAGATTAGATCAACCATTTTCTGAAAATAATCAGAAATAACATTACTGAGTTCAGTCAGCATTAATACCTATTTATTACTAATGTAGTGGAAAATATATGGTTTTAAATAGGAAAGTTCTTACTATATGGCTATAGACATATAAAATAAATTTTGTACAAAGACGTTTGGTTAAGATTGTCAAAATTCTATTACATAACTAAATAAACACCTCCTCCACCTAAAATATTGTAAAAGTTAAATTAATTTCAGACTACCGAAAAATTATACTTTCATATGGTGATGAATACACTGCCTGAGTTCTGTTTTCCTGCTCTTTGTTTTCCATGAAGAATGAGTACAGGGGAGATGAGTGTTGGGATGGATTTTAACACAAAGAATTACTATTATATTAATACAAATCACGAAAATTCTTAATTCTTTGAGAGTAGAGTCCTAAGCAAATATTTATCTATATAACCCAGCTGAGAAATAGAAAATGTGTTATTCTGCCAAGACTGAAAAATACAGTATTAATTGACAAAAGTTAGTTATTACCCCAAGAAAAGTTAGTGCTTTATACACAATAACCTGCAAGCCTAATATTTTCCTAACTTATTTAAATCTATATAGAAACCCATAACAGTGTCAGTAATCTACCTAAAAGGAAGATAGTTTTCTTTAGGCACTATTCAAAAACAACTAAGCAATTAATCAATGTTTTAGGTCTGATAGAAAGTGAAGTGAGAAAACTTACCATATCCAAGAGATGCTTCCTTTAAAATTCCAAATATCACTCAAAGCACTGCATTTAATCTCCACACATATCAGTTCTACTAATTACCTAAATAGATTCAGAACTCAATGAGCCTTTGAACAGAAGCCATAAAGTATAAAACTTCAGTCACAAAAGCAAATTTTGGGCCTTTCAGCAAAATACATTCACTATAACCATAAAGTCTGTATAATTTTAAAAAATACTATTTAAGTACTAGTTATGGATTCTTTATTTCCAATTTTTATACAAGGCAGAAAGATTAGACTGATTTTTATAGTAATTAAATTTTGCTGGTAAGTTAGGAAAATGAGACATAAAAAAAACCTCCCTTTACTCATAAGCTATCGATTTCATATAAAAATCACTTGTAAAAAATTCCCATCATCACTGTTCAAACAACCAGTATTAATCACAACTAAACATTTATTGCTGCCACCTTTAATCATAAAATACTGTCAGTGCAAATACCTATGTCCCTTTTCCAAGTGCATTAAAAGCAATAGATTCAACAATGGCAGGAAGGGAAGGGGCAGAATATGAAGAGGTATCCTGAGAAGGATAAGAAGGACATTAAGGGCATTCATTTTGTCCTATAATCATTTGGCACCCCATCAGTATTTAGTATTTAAGAAGAAATATCTCTCTAAAATAGGCAAAGATGTGACATCTAGTATGAGAACAACCATTCATACAAGAATGAGATAATTTCAGAACGAACCAGAGTAAGAGTAGCAAACATTTGTATGTGTGTACTATGTGCCAAGCATATTCTAAGCCCTTTATATATTATTAACTCATTTATTCCTAACAATAGCCCTGTAAGTTAGATACTCTTAGTAGCTCTATTTTTATAGAAGCAGAAATGAGGCACACAGAAATTAAGTGACTTGTTTAAGGTCACAGACTGGTGAGCAGAGGAGATGGTGAAAGGTAAGAGACAGAACAATATTAACAACGTTAAATCTATAATCCTATAAGTTGTTAAAACTCCCTTTTAAGAGTGACTTAGGCAACCCTGTATTGAACACAATGTCTGACACACTGAAGATGCTTAAAAATGTTTTGACCAGGTGAGTAAGAGTGCTTAAAGAGGACTAGTTGAGATGCTTTTAATACTGGTACATACCATTGCTATGTCTCACTTAGAATGAAAAGAGAAATGCTAGGCGAAATACTAATACCGGTCCATACCATTGGTATGTTTAACTTGGCATAAAAAGAGCAATGTGTTCAGAACAATCAAGGTACCAATAAAGCTTTCAAAATTTACAAAGCCCACATAACTGAAGTGATAAAAGAGGGAGAGGAATCTCACTAGAATATTTTAAGGATGAATATTGAACAGACTCATAAAGATGAAGTGGAGATCCACGTGCTGTTGAGGAGTTTCATAATAACGACGTGACCCTGAGTAAACTACACCACATCTATGAACCCCCACAGGTGTGTATGACTTCTTCCCTTTCTCATGGCTGCATTTGAGTCCCTGAGCTGAACAAGAATTCTGCTGTCCAAACTTCCAATTTGTGTTCTTGAACGCCACTGCCTCCACGTTATAGCTGACCTGTGCCAACTGTGGGTGGAAGACAGAATCAGTACACCCAGAAATCAAAGCGGCTGCAGAGGACCCCCTCACAAAAATCAGTTTTCTGATGGACCGAGGTGCCACGTGGCTCTGCCAGACAGGGGCCGGAGAGCGCCTCCTACAGGCCGGACGGTTTGGGGATTCTCTCCAGGAGGACCCCGGCCCGAATGGTATCGGCCCACTGCAATGCTCAGATCGCTCTCTCAGACAGTTCCACACCTACCACGGGGCTGGCACTTCCACCTTTTGCCTCCACTGGCAGTCACTCAGGGCCACTGACTAGTCACAGCCCACACCTGGACTTCAAGACTCGGGTTCCCACAGCAGCCAAAGGCCTAGGCTACCAAGCATGTGCTTCCTGTGGATGCCACCCAATGGTAAGTTAACTCTGTGCGTGCTGCTGATTGGCCCCCAGATACCGTCAGATCCCAATTCTTGCAGAGACTGAGAGCCTTGCATCTGCTGTCCGGTAGCTGACCAGTAACTGACCCTGCTGTCTGGTGTCTGATCCTGCATGGCCGCTGTCCTGTAGATGCAAATAACTTTTGAACTTATCAAAAAGTGGCTAGTTCAACCGAGAAACTGAATTTTTAATTATTTTAAGTTTAATTAATTTTAAATTTAGGTAATTTTGAGTAATTTCATGTTAATGTAATTAGCCACAACCACCAGATAGTTGAAGTTATTTTTAAATTTTGAATAATTTTATTTTAATTTAAATAGCCACAATCATCAGATGGTTGAATGAAACTATTCTAAGTGGTATCTACGTTCTGTCCTGTGATTTACACATTTAAAAGATGACATCAAATCGAATCAAAAGGAGTAGTTCTATTGTGGAAAAAAAAATGGGAGTTAAATATTATTATCAAACTCAAACAAAGTCATGCAAACTCAAGAAGAAAAGAGGAGGACAAACAAAGGCATGCAAATTAATTTCTTGAATACCCATCACAAACCAGGCTAAGTGACTGAATACATCATCAGTAGCCAGCAGCTCTACTGATGGGACACGTTGAGGCTCTGGACCATATTCATAAATATGGAAATACTGATTGCCGGTAAAAATCTAAGGAAAATTTGCAAGTAGGGCAAAGCATTGTTAGTTAATTAAATGCAATGTATGAAGACTAATATCACCAACCAAGTTATCCTCATTGTAATTGAGTTTGGAAAACAGTGACAAAAATTTACTATTTTCTCTTTACTTGTCAAAATTTAGTCACAATATTACCTCTAATTTTTAAAAAAGAAATTCATAAGATTTGGGGGAGAAAAAAAATTTAAAAAACATCTGAATTTCATGTGAAGTAAATATAAGAGTTTGTCATTCTAGTAATTGTGCATTATAGGCTATGTATTTTAAAGTCTTGAAAATTTTTAATCTACAAATGCCTGTCACATATTTTCTTTATTGTAAGACTAAGTAATAATCATTCTTTCGAACCTCAGGCATTCTAGATGTTTTAGTTACATACAATTCATATTCAAAGATTTTATATGATTCGAAACATGATAATTCTGTCATTATTGAGTGATGAAATGTTCTAAACTTAATTGTGGCAATGCTTGCACAACTCTGTGAACATACTGAAAACCATTTAATTGGGTGTAAGATATAAGAATATTATACGATTGAGATTTATCTCAATAAATCTGTTTAAGTCGTGAAAAAAATATGTATTTGCTATATTTCCATAGTGTAAAAGTTCTTATTTTTCTTGCATGTGTGATATTTCACATGATTGAGTGGTAAAGAAATTTTGTTTTCTGAGAATTTCTCAATATTTCTGTACCTGTTTCTGTTTTATGCAATATTTTATTTTTTCTTTAAGAAAAACATTGAGCTTGCACACAGACTGGGTTGTCTCCACTGCTCTGCCTCAGTCTGTGTCACCCTGTGATCTGCAGGTGTGACTTGTCCAGACAATCTCACCTGAGAAAAAATCCCAGAGAAGGAGGAGGAAGAGAAAGAAATGACTGGTTCTCAGGGGCTGTTGACATTAAGGGACGTGGCCACAGAATTTTCTCCAGAGGAATGGAAATGCCTGAACCCTACTCAGCAGATTTTGTACAGGAATGTGATGTTAGAGGACCACAGAAATCTGGTTTTTCTGAGCCTTGCTGTCTCTAAGCCAGACCTGATCACTTGTCTCAAGCAGAGGAAAGAGCCCTGGAATGTAAAGAGACACAACACATTACGCAAACCTCCAGCTACAAATTCTCATAACTCTAAGGAACTAAGGACTTTTTGCCAGAGGAGAGCATAGAAGAGTCACTCACAAAGGTGACATTTGAAGATATGGAAGATTTGTCCTTAAGAACTTACACTTAGCTAGTTGCAGTGGCTCATACCTGTATTCCCTGCACTTTGGGAGGTGGAAGCAAGAGGAGTGCCTGAGCCCAGGGGTTTGACACAACTCTGGGCAACTTGGCGAGACTTCATCTCTACTCTAAATAAAAAAATTAGCTGGGCGTGGTAGTGCACACCTGCAGTTCCAGCTACTTGGAAGGCCGAGGCAGAAGGATTGCCTGAGCCCAGCAAGTCGAGGCTGCGGTGGCCATGAGCGTGCCACTGCACTCCAGCCTGGGTGACAGAGTAAGACTCTGACTCAAAAAAAAAAAAGAAAATTTACACTTAAGGAGAAGTGGAAAAATATGAATGAGGATGAAGTGCAAAAAGGATGTTATTTTATACATGACCCATTACAAACATAACAAATGTGGGAAGGTTTTTCATCAACAGTCCAAATTTATTATCCAGCAGAGTATCCATATTCCTGCAAAGTCTTCTTACAAATATAATGAATATGAAAAAACTTTTAACCAGTCCAGAAAATGTAGAGATTTAATGTTAAAGGAAATTCACACAGATAAAATATATGTGGGAAAGTGTTTAGTAAATCAGGAAATCTAAAGAGTCATAAAAGAATCCATACTGGAGAGAAATCCTACAAATATGGAGGATGTGACAAAGCCTTTTGCTCTCATTCAGAACTTGCTAGACATAGGAGTATCCATATTGGAGAGAAACACTACAAATGTGAAGAATGTGACAAGGGCTTTAATTGGTACTTACATCTTATTTGACATCAGAGAATCTATACTGGACAGAAATCCTTCAAATGTAGAGTGTGACAAAACCTTTCATCGTTACTCCAACTTTTCTCAACATCAGAGAATTTATACATGATAAATTCCCTAAACCTGTAATGACTATGGGAGCATATTTATCAAAATATAAGCGATAGGTAACATATGGAGAGAAGCTTTATAGATGTAAAACGTAGTACATTGCCTTTACTTATATCACAGATCTTTTGAATGTACAAACGTAAAGAATGTCTACACCCTTTAACTGTATCTAAAACTTTATTTGACCTTAGAAAATTTGCATTGGAGAGAACCTCTACAAATTTATTGAATATGGAATGACCTTTGTTCAAAACATACACCTTCGATAACACCATGGTGTTCATGCTGAAAGCTTTAAAGATGCAATGTATGTGGAAACTTATTTAATCAAAAATCATATTTAAGTAAACATCAGAGGATTCACACTATAAAGCTCTGTGGCACCAGTACTCTCAGAGAGTACTCTAAATTAGAATGTTGATTATAGCAATAAGTCAAAGTCAGAACAATTAGATAAATTATTTGTTTACATGTTGAATAGGATCTTTTTTAAGAGCGGCAGAAGTGTATTCTATGTATACTTTTGTTTTTGCATGGACAGAAATTGAGGATTTTTGAAAAGCAAATATTATTGATGTAACTCAACTCTCAAATAACTTGATGCTATGCCTTCTTTCTTGTGTGTTTATGTAAAAGTATATGGTCAGTTGTTGCTGCATTATAGCTATGACAGGCCCTTTATACTAGTGGACATCATTTATCTCAACTTTTCCACGGATGATGAAGGACACTGAAATGTAAGATGCATGAAAAGATCTAAGTGGAGAGGCTCCTTGTGGCTCCCATTGAGCAGTATTGAAGTCCTGCATGAGGTGGGTACTTAGGGTAACATTTTTTTGGGAGTGGAATAAAACCCAAAGAAACAATCAGAGGTTTAGAAATCAATTGACTTACCAATTGCATATGAAAAAAAAAAACAAAAACTAGGCCAGTCCATTAATATCCTGATGTACCTTCATAGTGCTAATGCTTACAAGTCCTAAGTGGTACCTAATATGGTATAAATAGAGATCTCTTCACAGACAGCAGAGAAAAGATAAGTGCTCTCTGAAAAGGTATAGATTGTAAATTATGTTTAGTAAATAATTAGCCTCAATTTTGAAACCTGAAGAAAGCTGCACTCACATATATCAGTACAAAAATGTTTCTTGAAAGTTTGTCATGTTTTTACTAGTGAGCATAAAGTGAACTTCAGAATGCTTATTTAGACTAGTGAACTTAATTTCTTTTGATAAACAGAATTGTTTATAAATTGCTAAAGACTGTTGTGCACAAAATGAAATGTTATCATCCAACTAGTATTAACCTATCCTAGCTTACTCATGATGACCATATACTATTGAGTAACTTTTGGAATGGTATCTCTAGAGAGCTTTATCCTCATAGGTTATATTTTATTCGTTTTCTTTTTTTGTAGTTGCAGGGTCATTATGATGGCTGTAATAAAGATTATACAGGAGTATATTCATAAGACATATCTTTCTGAAATCTCGCTATTGTAAAAACTCATATTTTTATATGCACATTGTACTTCTCTTGGCCTTCAATACAGATAGAGTCTTTTGGTTTTAATTTACATTGAATGAAATACACAAATATATCATTCTAAAGCATCATGAGTCAGAGAACTAGGGAAGAGGAAGTTGTGTTTGTGTGCGTCAATGTGTGCCTCCTTTAATTAGGAAAGGATATTATTGGAAAAAAATAAATCTGAATAAATTTAAAATCTGAAAGCAAATCTGCTTTCTCTGCTTCACATTGAATTTGTTCCGCTAAAAGTGAATGTCTTCTGGTCAGAGTCTCCCTATAAAAATACTCTTTTTTACTTGCCTGTTATTATAAAAGACCTAACATAGGATTCACTGTTTCATGTTCATAAAGTGTTCATTATTTGGCCTACTTAGAAATTCCAGGGATTTTTATGAATAAAAATTAATAATTTTCAGAAAGCATCGTTAACATGAAAATAATTCACGGTGAGTGCATTAAGTTAATTAGTACATTTCGTTTGTTTACATCAATGTAAATATACTAATTACATTTTAATAGTACATTTCATTTTTTTCAAAACTGGAGAATAACATTGAAGACATTTTCATCTTATCATTTCTTTCACTTTGTATAATTAACATAATTTATCTTATTGACTTTAATGAGCCAGTCTTATAAACTTGGGAGACTTTATAAGTCAAGGAATTGTTTAAATGTTCCTTTGTTTTGACATTTAAACAAAGTGAACAAACATAACACTGTCCTTGGTGTGTAATAAAGGCTCTATTATTACCAATAACAAATTTAAAAAGAGAAGAAAGTTAACTGCTCTGAATAACAGTCTAAAATTTTTAGGGCACCAATCAGTAATCATATTACAAAGAATAGAGATTGCCTAGTCAGTGGAGTTTGAGAAAATTATGCATTTTCCACTAGATGGCACTGGTGTGCAAATAGTATTGCTCAGAATCTGCATTTCCTCATATAAGTAGAATTATTACGTTCTCGTGTTATTTTCATTCACTTTGACTGGTCTAGGTAAGAAAAGTAGAAAGTTAAGTAAGAGAAGTAGAAAGTTAGGACAAGATACTTCCTAGACTTGCTAAGCCCTAGGGTAAACACATTTTACAGGTATGAAATATAATGCAGGATAAATACAATCTTACTAGGCCAAGGTGATGACCCAGAATCCTTGACTCTTAGTTACCATCACACAGCTACACAATATCAAGGGTGAGGGAGTGTGGTCAGAAGAAACAAGTAAATTAATCTCTATTGTGCCATTGTACACGTATTTCATTTGATCCCTAAACTATTAGCTCTCTATATATGATCTCATATAATTGTAACTATTCAAAGTGAAATTATTAACTCCAAGAGGGAAGGAGAGTGACCATTTTTGTTCAGTACTATATTCCTTGAGTATAGCACAGTGGCTAACATATGGTAGACAGACAAAAACTTTTGTTAAATGAATGAATTAATAAGTTTGGCAACTACCCTGTTTAGTAGATAATATTTCTACTTTATAGTTGAGGAAACTGAAGCTGGAAATATGAAGTAACTTGTCCAAGTTCACACAATTCAGCAGCAAAACCATTGAACACAATCTGACATTATTTTGCAATGTATACTATACATACATGTAAGATTGTCACAGTAGGAAAAAGAAAGCTCTCTAAAGGCAGGGATCGTGTCTTTTCTGTTTCTCATTGTATATCTGTCTCTTGACACAGAGCTGGCCCCCAATAAATATTTATCTGCTTTACTTCATGGCAAACCAGGTCTTAGCAACCTGGACTTGCACATTCAAGGAACTCCGCTCCTGTCCCTTTTAAGTTTATTTATTTCACTTCATTACAATGCCACTGCTAAATCCAGATCTTGTTTCTGGTTTTCTGCTGACCTCTCCTCTAAGACCCATTAACAAGAAGGTTTAGAAGTTAGTAGGGGCTTCCCACTTTGCTGGCACTACAATCTCTCCTAGTTTCACAGCTGAACAGTCCATCCTCTCTACTCAAATCCTGGGAGTACTTGTGCAAATGGCGTTGGTTTCAGCTTTGACTGTTACCTGTATTTTTACTATCTTTGGCTATGTTATGGGCTTCAGTTTCCTCATCTCTAACAAACGAGGCTGGAATTGAATGATCTCAAAGGTTCCTTTCAACCCTAAGGCTCTATAATTTTAACTCTGTCCTAAAGTGACCCTCTATTAAGTTTATGACCAAGATGGTGACAAAGATTCTCTCCTTTGACTAAAACTTAGGGTCCTCTGAGTTTCCTGCCTGACTAGGCCCAACCTTGGACTTTCTGTCCTTGTAGAATCCAGTTTGACCAAGAATCCTGCTAAATCAGTTTAGAGAAAAATCTCCATTCTTAGTATCTGACCACCATCGATATACGTGATCACCCTGGCTGCCTGCAGCAAAAATTCTGTCAAGTTGGGTTTAGGCAGAATCCCCCTTGCCCCTGATGTTTCCTCTTAGTAATTTTACCTCCTACCCCGCTTCTTGGTTATAAATCCCCACTTACTAGAGTCGGAATTGGTTCCAATCTCTCTCCCCCGCTGCAAGACCCCATTGCATCTGTCCTGGACCTACTGCCATGGTACTCTGCCTTACCATCTTTAACAAGTCATGAATAATTTTTTTCTTTATCAATGGCAAGTTTTGGGGAAGAATCCTTGGCCTTGGGGTTGGAGTCAGATTGGGGTTGGGAAAGCCTATACACCAGGTGGAGCCTGTTCTGGCTGCAGGGCACTAAGATTGCAACGCTGACGCTTGGACCTGGGCTCAGTAGGATTAAAAGCCTGGACTGGGTCAGGATCCTCCTCAGCGCTAGGGGGCGATGCAGGCCGCCTCCGGAAGCCGGCACCTTGCGCTGGGGGACAGCGCCCAGCGCCGAACCCCGCCTCCTTCCGGAAGTGGATCTCTGGACCCGCGGAGGCTGCGAGTGCGACAGCGGTGGTTGGGAGCTTGGCAGAACCGGGGAGGACGGGGGCTCCTGCCTCCTGGGGTGGGTTACCATGGACGAAGCGGGCAGCTCTGCCAGCGGCGGAGGTTTCCGACCGGGCGTGGACAGCCTGGACGAACCGCCCAACAGCCGCATCTTCCTGGTGATCAGCAAGTACACGCCCGAGTCGGTGCTGCGGGAGCGCTTCTCGCCTTTTGGGGAGATCCAGGACATCTGGGTGGTGCGGGACAAGCACACCAAGGAGTCGAAGGGCATTGCCTTCGTCAAGTTCGCCCGCAGCTCGCAAGCCTGCAGGGCCATGGAGGAGATGCATGGCCAGTGCCTCGGCCCCAACGACACCAAGCCCATCAAGGTGCGGGCGCCCTGGCGGAGGGGATGGTTCTCTCGGGTCTTCCTTCCCCGGATGCTGTGCCGGGTGGGGGAGGGTTGGGATACCGCTCCCAGCCTCTGACCAGGCAGCACCTGACGCGGGATGGGGGGTGGCTTTGAGGAGAGGATCCCCTCCGTGAGGCTACGCCGGGGGGCGGGATGCGGAGAGGACGTTTGTCCCCAGGAACGGATCCGGCAGCTGTGGCCACTCGAGGGGCAGAGCCGTGGAGGCCAGGCCTCCCGCACCCCCGTCCTCACTAATCCGCCAACTCTTGAGTTTGCGACCCAACTCGTCCCGGCCTACTTTGAGGACATCTTTGACCCTCCTCTCACTGATGCGCGGAATTACCATATGTAAAAACGAATAGCTCGGCTTTTCCTCAAGTGGATTTGAGGCTTAACAACTTGACAAAAGTACACGTAACTGTGGCCCTCTGATGTTGAGCATTTCCCCAGTGCCAGACAAAAGAATGTATGTATGTAATGTTAAGTGCAAATGATTAAGACGGCTACTGTTAGGTACGCATCACACTTTTGTGATTCAGACGTTTGTTTTATATGAGCTCTGTGAAAGTAATAGCATACGTTTGGTTCTTGACCCTTTCTGTTACTGCCACTTTTCTTTTCTTTCTCTCTTTTTTTTTTTTTTTTTTTGAGTTGGAGTCTCACTGTGCCGCCCAGGCTAGAGTGCAGTGGCATGCTCACGTCTACCCCAGCGTCGACCTGCTGGGCTCCGGGGTTCCTTCCCCCTCAGCCTTCCAAGTAGCCAGAATTACCGGCGCTATCACGCCCGGCTACTGCCACTTTTCTTAAAAAGCAGACCAAAGTGAACTGCTTAAGAAGAGTAAAATCATTGTGATCATGACACATGGCAGGAAGGATCATTTTAAGGGTTCATGTCTTGTTCGCGTATTGCCGGTGTAAGTCTTCAATATATTCTTGTTTTGATCAATAATAATCAAGGTGTCACTGCTTCCTCGCCGAGGCCTCAAATCAGTGCTCAATCTGAAGAATCTGGCAGTTGCTTAAATTATACCTTTCACCTGTCCTGTGAAGGTAGCTGCTGCATATGTAATTCTGTTGGAATTTTCCACAAAATTTTTTTCTCTTCTCAATTAAAAAAAATTGTTTTCATTTACAGAAAATTGAGAGGAGTATTAATATGGACCTATATAAATTTAGGACTTAGGTATTTCAGTCTCTGGAGGTCTTGTCTATAATCTCCATTCGCAAAAGAGAAGGAGCCTGGGAACTACCAACAACACAGTAGACAATCCCCTCCTCCCACCTTTACCAACCCTAAAAAGGGTCAGAATAGGACAGCCAAAAAATTAATTTTAGAGCCACAGAATGTACTAGATAAAGGGTTAGCAGTCTTTTTTCTGTAAAGGGCTGGATAGTAAATATTTTAGGCTTTGAAGGCTGAGGGGGAAGGAACCCCGGAGCCCAGCAGGTCGACGCTGGGGTAGACGTGAGCATGCCACTGCACTCTAGCCTGGACTGGGTCAGGATCCTCCTCAGCGCTAGGGGGCGATGCAGGCCGCCTCCGGAAGC